>JAKMXC010000530.1:0-43127 GCA_025328345.1 Colletotrichum sp. SAR11_59 | reverse complement strand
TTTTTTTTTTTTTTTTTTTTTTTTTTTTTTTTTTTTTTTTTTTTTTTTTTTTTTTTTTTTTTTTTTTTTTTTTTTTTTTTTTTTTTTTTTTTTTTTTTTTTTTTGCAGAGCCCTTCATTATTTTCTAAATTCTCTACTCGACTTCGGGCGGGGTATGTGACCCTTGCTTGGTATCAAAGCTCCTTCTTCTCCTGCTGAGCGGAGGCAGCAGACTCTGACTTCGCGTTTGCGGCTCCAGCGGGCACCTTGACCTTTGCCTTGCCCTGCTGCTGCTGACCCTGCTTGGCCTTCAGAACGAGCCCCAAAATCGACGTGATCAGCTCCGTGAGGAGGGTGACCATGCCGTTGCACGCCAACTGCCACGACACAATGCTCACGCTGCCCATCGGTGCCTTTGGGAAGGACATGAGCCACTCCGCGTAGTACGGAAACCATCCGTAAGGCAGCCAGAACATGGGCTCCTTGGAGTACCAGAAGGGCAGGCCATATTGGGGAACCTTCGTGACGAGGAGTCGGAAGCCGGTGAGGTAAGTGTCGAATTTGGATTTCGCTCCTTCTTGGGATTGCTCTGTGACAAAATACCTGCGTCAGTGACTGCTTTGCAAAGTCGGAGGTGCATGTGTATCCGGAGGGAGCGGAGGAGGGCCACGTACTGCTCTTCTCGAGCTGGTCCAACAACTTGTCGTGCGTCCGGCGCAGCTTCGCCCACTTGGCGAACTCGTCCTGGCTGCTAGTCGCATTCAGCTCCTTTCGCACTTTCAGGAACTCTGCCTGCAGCTGTCGGTGCTGCTTCGCCGTCTTGGAGGTCGAAACGGGGAGGTAGTTGAGCAGCGTCCAGAGCTGGCCAGCGGTCAGTCATGGTCGATCTTTCCGCGACCGGAGCGGCCGTCAAAGCATAAAATGAGACACGAAGGGGGAGAGGGGAAAGATACTCACCAAGCTATTGATGGTGGCAGCTCCGATGGAGTTGACCAGGTGGGAGACCACCTCCAGCACGAAGATGATGACGAGCAGGGAAGGCATTTTGTCGAAAGGTCGGCGGCGCTTGAAAGATTCAGAAACTCGCAAGCGGTCGGTTGCTTATCGGCACATGCTGCGTTGGGGGAGTTTGCGTTGGGCGAGGCTGGTCGATTATTGCAAACGATGTGTGACGACTTTCCGGAGAAGCCCTTTAGCGGGAGGAAAACGTGGTCCTATGTCATTGCCCCGCTAAAAGCATAGCGGGCTGGCCCAACCATCGAGGTAGCCAATCATCTCCACCACCTTTCTACCTCACCTGATGCATTCTTCGCAACAAGACAACAACGGCACCAACGTCTAGATCGGCAACTGCATAGTTTCAAGGCTTTCACTCGCATCTGTGGCACTGCGGATATTCTGGAGTTGCTGTTGCATGTGCTTTGTTGCGTGGCATCCCAGACATGCCGTGAGTCAGGCCAGTCACCGCCAACGCCAATGCAATGTCGAGAGCACTGGACAAACATGTCATCGCGGCCTTGAAACAAGGCGATCACCAAAAGATCTTCAATGAAATCGCCGGGCTCTTTGAAAATCCGCACGACGAGCGTCTTCTTGAAATCGAGATCCTAGGCCGCAGCCACCCCATCAGCCCGGAAGAGAACTTCCTAAGAGACGATAACGCCGTCGCCGTTCCCAAACTTCGACTGGTCCAAGCCTTCGTCGTCGCGCGGCAGATCCTGCAGAATCATCTGGCCGATGGCACTGTGGGAGCGGGAAAGCTGCGGCTAGCGACAGGCGCTTTGCTTCTCATGGATCCCGAGCACCTGACGGCTGCCAACACCAGGAAACGTCTTCTCTGGAGCGAGATGTCTGCAGGAGGCGATGTGAGATCGTCATTGATGCAGGAGAAATGGTTTGTTGACAGCTTGCTCACCAGCCGACTTCACCGGCACACAAAGTCACCGACGCTATGGAGTCATCGGCGATGGCTGCTTGAGCGTTTCCGTGAGCTGGGACTGCCCGTTGCCATCCAACAGGACGTCGAAGCAGTCATCATGATAGCGGGTGAAAGACACCCACGAAATTACTACGCCTGGGGCCATGCACGATGGTTGACGAAAACTTTCGAAACTGCTTTCAGCAGTGAGGATATCTTCCCGCTCATTCAGAGTGTCAAAAGGTGGTCCTTTAGACACCACACAGACATTTCCGGATGGTCGTTCCTTGCTCATCTCTTGGGTGAGAGCCGGAGCAACTTTGATAATCAAGTCTTCTCATCGGTGTTCAAAGAGACACTTGACCTGGCCGAGTCTTTGCGGTGGGAGAACGAGTCAGTATGGTGGTTTCTGCGCACCACGGCATCCAACACAGCAATGGGGCAGGCTGGCCTAGAACAGTTTGTCAACGTCCAGGAGAAGCTCTCTGCTGCTGCACCTGTAGACTCTACGGGATTTCGAGTCTTGTCAGCGGCCCGGAAGTGGTGCGATATGTATGGCCGTCATGGCGACGGAGTTATTCCGACCGCATTAGAACAAAGCTATAAGATTGAAGCTTAAAAACCTCGAATCGCGTGGGTGGCGCTTGCGGCGTTGCCGTTTGAACTGGGAGGCTATTTTGAGGACCCTTGAACCTCATTTGCTTGATGTCGTTCTGGGTTGAGCCCTGAAATTGGTCCCATCGCGTTGGCGGAATACGAGCGAGCCTCGCGACGTTCAAGCGCAAAAAGACACGGCAGAAATGCTCACATTTTCAAGGAATTCCCTGCATCGCAGATGGGAAAGCCCTTGCTCGCGAATTTTGACATCTGCTGCTCAAATTGTCGATAGACTGGCCTTGCTCACCACCGTGCCACAGCGGTCGTCGTGCATACCTCGGTTTAATTGATGCATTCCTCAGCAAGCCACCCCCAGGATGGTCGGTCGTCGGTGATAAGAGGCTGAAACTTTTTGGCGATGGGCCCCTGTCCATCATGTCCACAAATGGACGCCCCTGCTCCTCTGTCGAAGTCAGCAGCGCGCGAAAAGAATCGGATCTGCGGACAGTGTGATGTGGTCGTGGAACCGCCAGCGGAGGGCAAGGACCCCGGATGGACGGCGCCCAAGGCCTCCGTCATTCTCAAATTTATACGCAGCAAAATGATGTAGTTGATGGGCATGACATCTGCAAATACCCATATGAAGGCCTTGCAAGCCCTCGGCCGTTATTCAAGGCGACAGATTGCATTGGCTTGTTAGTGCATCGGCCTGCAACGAGCCGGCTGGGCTGGCGTTTGTGCAGCGCCATGTTCGGGTCAGGAAGACGCCGGCCGAACAAACGGCTGGGGGATGAGGCATTTGCGAAGGCGTTGGAAAGGCCTCGCCAGCCTCGAGGCTGTGGGCGGCCTTGTGACGAGAACCAAACGGCTTAGTGGCGGGGATAGCTGTCAGTTGTAAGATTGACCAGAGGAAATCTTTGGCGCAAGAGGAAAAGGCTGGGAATCGTGTAATTAGCAGTAGGGCTCAGGTGGCTCGAGGCAGATTGAACCCTGGGGGCCAGCGGCGCAGGGTCGACAAGACTGATGGTTTTCACAGCAAATCGAGCCTCTACCACCAATGTCCCCTCTTTTGCGTATGATTGAGTTGGTCGATCTTCTGCCAAACCCCAGACACAAACACTTCAATGTCGGGCCAATGCAGGCTGAATCAGCTGGGGGCCCTAAAGGATGGAGAGTGGACGCGGAAGTCGAGAGTCGAGGAAGATGAGAGGTGACGAGCGAACGGCCGAAATAGCGAGTCTAGACGACCAGGGAGAAGATGGAGGAGGAGCAGCGGTGGGAGGTAGCGAATGGCTCGAGCGATGAGCAGCAGTGCCAAATCGTAGCCAGTGAGCACAGAGCAGTGGACGACTCGACCTCGAGGAGAGAATTTCCCGAGTATCCATCAGGCGGCAAGGGATTGAAGGGAGATCCAAATGACATGGAAGCACGAGCCAGGCTCAGCGCCCGCCGTCCGTGGGATCGTTTGGTCTGGTTGACGTGGTTATGAGCGGAAAGCAATAGGCCGTGGCCGAGTCCGCCGAGAAATGAAGCACGTTCCCGGAGGAGGAGACTATGTTGACAAAGGGTTCGAGATTGCATGCAGCGGCGAAGGTACTCGAGGTGTCGAGAGTTGTAGACATGGAACCGACGGTAGGTAAGTTGCGGCTTTTGCTGTTGAAGTTTCCGAACCCACGGGCAAGGCTTCTGGCTCTCAGCGGGATTGCGAGTGTGAGACAAACGCGCACAGGTTGCGCAATGTCGAAGTCAATGGGGGAGGTCTCAAATGAGCCATCGTCCGGTCTGGCTACCAGGGTCGACCTGGAGAAGAAAGCTTGGGAAGGATAGGCGTGGTTGCTTGGGCTGCAGGCGATGGCCCGAAGCAGTATGGAGGGGACATTGGAAGTGGAGAGTCTTTAGAGCAGCGCTCCCTTGCAGCTTGTTTTCCTAGCGCTAAAGCAGGCAAGGCGGCTTTTTCGGTGGCTGCGGCTAGCAGTGAATTGGCTTTCTCTCGCTCGTCGTTTGCCCACGGTAACGGTCAGAGTGCGAGGGAAGAGGCAATTAATCGGTTGGGGCCACGAGGTTGTGGCTTGCTGAGAGTACGTGAACGGCATCGCGAGGAGACGGCCACCTGTATGCCGGGAGTCGAGGCTGAGGACGATGAGACACGATTGCCGGGCTCGAATATTCGAAGAAGGCCGGGACGTATTGCAGCCGCATGCGAAGGGTTCAGTCGAGTTGCAATTGACTGGCGGGATGATAAGGAAGCACGGCAGCCGAAAGCTTGCGGTCCGTGGGAGCCCGTAGAAAGAATGGGTGATGGATGATGAGCGGGTGCCCCTGAAGGCAGCGTCCCAAAGAGGAAGGGAGTCGATGTTCGCCAAGGGGGAGCTACGCGTAAAACAGCCCGCCAATCAGGGCGGGAGGGGCAAGTGCGGGTTGTCAGTTCATCCCATCACGGGTCCGTCTGTTTGAGTGAAACGTTCAGGCGTTGAACGGCAGCAAAACGCGCTGAACGAGCTTATCTGCCAGTGAATAAGGTAGCCGCGGAGAGTGACTGTCAGCGCTGTCAGGTCCTTCCCCGTTGACCCGTTGACAGCACCTCAGTGTCCAAAGTCTGTCGTACCTGTGAGGTTTGGTCTGTTCCCTGGGAAGAGATACGTGCATGAAGCCACGGACCAGGCGTCCCCCACCACGGACGCGACCCAGCAGATGCCAGGGCTGTCATTGGTGGCAGGGGCTGCCTCGACCCGGGACATGGCTGGATGGCTTTTCGATGGTAAGACAGAGGCGACAGCTGGGAGAGCCACTCATCATCATCAACCACTTGGACCAGCAGGACGAGTTGCAGAAGGAAGGGACAGAATTGGTCAGACGGGACTTGGTAGGTAGCATACGTGCATAGGTACCTTAGCTACTAACTCCGTGGTTTGGTAGACTCTAGTGTGAGTGAGGCACAGGTAAGATGGAAGAAGCACCGGGCTCTCAGTTCCCCTGCGCAATTGCATGCATGTGTGCAGATCTGCTGCTAGCAAGCAAGCAGAAACGGGCAGGCTATCCACTTCCACCGGGCTAGCACCTGGCCTCTCTGGCCAATAATCACGACAGACGTCCAATCTCTTTCAGCAGGTCCCTTTCTCTTTCGGACAGACAGCCCTCGGAGCCGTGGCAGCGAGCCAGACTGCCAGCCATGTCTGACCAGTGAGCGGCGTCTCCTGCCTCTTTCCCCCCTGTCACTGGGGACGCCATCAACACTGGACACTGGACCTTCCCAGACCACGACCATCGTCGCTACCTTCCCCTGCTAGCGGTGGTATTCACTGCAGCGGCCTGCCCACTGGCGTCTCCTCCACCTCCGATTCGCACAGGTGCATCTCCATAACTACTCCCTACGATCCCCTCCCGCCTCGCCTCTCTTCCTCTTGCCTCTCAACCCTCCACCTCCCCTCGCCTTGCCTCGCCAATCCTCTCCACCATCCGGCGGGCATCTTTCTTCTTTTTCTTCTCGAGCCGTCCGGTCTGATCTTGATTTATTTCAAGGTCGCCCATTTTTTGTGTGTTTTCTTGTCTTGTGTGGTTTGGCACAGATTTAGAACACCCGGAAACCAGAGATCATCGCCATCTCTGCCTGTTCGACCCCAACTCGCTTCCCTTGCAGAGAGTGCAGCATCGTCCGCAGCCATCTACGCTTGTCTCATTGTCTTGCATCGTGTCTCTGGCCCTCCTCGCTAGTGGCGCTCGCCGTCACCCGTCCATCAATTCCATTGTCTTGCCCTTGGTTCGACCCGCCAGCGTACAGCATTTTCGCATCCATACGCCAACATCACTCTCAAACATTACGCATTCCTGCTTGTATACCCGCCGCCTCCCCCGAGTCCGAGTCCCGAATTAAAAGAGTCCCCTGACTCTTCGAGACTCATTCCATCAACGTTCCGCTTTACTTGCGCGACAACTAATTCTTAATACCTTAATCTGTCCTCCGCCGCGGAGTCTGGCACCCGCACCAAAGCCCGTCGAAAGCCGATTCTCCCAAAGCCCAGATATCGAGTTCCCGACGTCAATCGCTGCAGTATCTTGGTCCCATCGATCGTGTCTTGCTCAGTTGCCTCTTACCGACCCGGCGACTTCGAATTGAGTGGTATTGACTGATTGACTTCAGTCGACATCACAACTCGTATCGATTACTGCCCAGGACAGCCCGGCCCGTCTCGCTCTCAAGATGCGTTCAACCCAGGTTCTGGCTCACCTCTCGCTATTCCTCTCGTCTGCTCAAGCTTTCTTCCCGTTTGAGGTCGATAGTCACTGTCCCTTTGTTGGCGGTTGCGGGTCTTCTGGAGCAAAGGAGACTAGGGATCAAGAAGCGCTTGGAGAAGATGTGGTAAACGCCATCAAGGCCATCAAGAACCCGGCCTTCCATGTCGGTCCCCAGATTACCAAAGACTCGGTAAGTGGAGTGTATTTCGGTTGTTGGATCCGACGATGGAGCCCCATGGTCATATCCAATCACCAATATAAGAAGCTAACCACTCTGTTTGTAGACGGAGGATCCTCAATCTGACCGAGTTGCACGCGAGGTCGAACGTCTCACTCGCAAGTATGCGAGGTTTCAATCCGCCGCGGTAGTCAGAGAGAGGGCTCGCAATGCCAAGAGACAGAGCCTCTACCGCATCATCACCGCAGCGGACACCACCCTTAAGAATGCCGCCCCTGTCGCTCAGGATGGCACGGACTTCTCTTACTTCGCCCAAGTCAAGTTCGGCTCTCAGCAGAAGGCTTTGTGGATGCTCATCGATACCGGAGCTGGCACTAGCTGGGTGATGGGCTCTTCCTGCAAGTCATCCGCCTGCGAGAAGCATGGCTCCTATGGTCCAACCGACTCCGACTCGTACAAGGACCTTTCTGAAGGCTTCTCTGTGGCCTATGGCTCTGGATCAGTCAAGGGCCAGAAGATTTCAGACACCATCTCATTTGCCGGCATGAACTTTGACTTCCAGTTCGGTGTTGCCAACGAAACCTCCGACGACTTCAACCACTTCCCCTTTGATGGCATCCTGGGTCTCTCGATGGCAGGTGGTGAGACGGAGAACTTCGTTCAGGTTGTCCAGAACTCCAAGCAGCTTGATGCCACCATCTTTTGCGTCTATCTGAACAGAGCCGCTGACGGACCGAACACGAGTGAAATCAGCTTTGGTTCCTGCAACCCCGACAAATACACCGGCAACTTCACTTACACCGCTGTTGGCTCTGAGAACGGCGACTGGGCGATTCCTTTGGACGGCATTGCTTACGACGGTCAGAAGTCCGGTGCGGCTGGCAAGCTTGCCTACATTGACACTGGAACGTCTTACGTCTTTGGACCCCAGACTGACGTAGCCGCATTCCACGCCAATATCCCTGGCTCATCCTCGGAAGATGGCACCACATTCAAGGTGCCGTGTGACAGCAACAAGGACGTTACATACACCTTTTCTGGTACCAGCTATGTCATCTCTGCGAAGGACTGGCGGGGATCTCAGAACAGCGATGGCACTTGTACGAGCAACATCTATGGGCACGAGGTCGTACCAGGAGCCTGGTTGCTGGGTGATGTTTTCCTCAAGAACGTTTACGCGGCCTTTGACAAGGACCAGAAGCGTATTGGTGAGTCTCATCAAAGAAAATAGATACATCGGCCATGTGCTAACCTTTTTACAGGATTTGCAACCAGGAATGATCCCCCGCCAACCACCACTACTACAACGGCTGATGCCACCGCCACACCTGCAGTTGTGAACCAGCCCGGCATCACCACTGTCGTCTCAGCAGGGACGACGGCCACTCTTGGCCTCAGCGGCCATGAGACGTCTGCCGCAGCCGCTACGCAGTCCACAGGCACGCAATCTGGCGTAGCAGCCTTTGCCTCTTTTGCCTGGGTCAACGTCGCTGCCGCTGCGTCCTTCTGCCTCTTCACCACGTTCAGATTCTACTGAGGAGTTGTTGTTTTATTCATCAAGCGCTGCAATCCCCGCACGATCGGGATTACGGAATGGGAAATTGGATGGTTACGTGCACATGATACCCAAAGGGACCGACACAGACGGCCCGCTACAGATGGCCATTGTAGATATTACTTGTAATGTAGATAAAAGCGTTTGTTTCTCACGGCCACATATCTTCTGTTTTCGACGCATGAATTACACTCAGTGATGAATGACGATTTTTCATTTACTAGTATCTATTTTCAGAAAGCTTTTTGGAATATGTGCATATCAATGACGCTCTTAGTGCTAATAATGCAGGACTTTCATCAAACATGCCGCAGCGTCCATGACATCCCCATCCCTTCAGTAGTTTAAGGGGTATATCCCAGACAAAAGACCAGCCCCACCTCCATAAGGCCACCCGTCCCGCTTAATTGCATTCAATCCATATGTACATGATATATGCGTCGCTCTCCCATCTTCACCATTTGAGATCGAAGATGCCGAGTGACATGCCTTTCACTGGCCTCGGGCGCATCCTTAAACTCCCCTCCTCAAGCCTTTTCTCAGATCGACCAAAACCACAAACCTGCTACTTGAAGAGGGGGTAATTCAAGCGGGGCTTACAGGCGGATTTTGGTCCCACGCGCCTACTATACGTGTCTGAGCATGCCCATACGCGAGGCATGAGCCTGAGGATGGGGAGTTTAAGGACACCGCCTCGGTCAGTGTGGTGGCATGTCTACGTAGACGCAGGCTTTCTTCTTCTTATCAAGCCTCGACGCCTGGTGAGTTCTTCCCCACCTCCCAGAGACGTGACCTTAAACTCCCCTCCTCAAGCGTTCCCAGACGAACCATACCCGCGACTTAAGGAGGGTTGACTCAAGCCGCGCCAACTTTTGGGTATGGGCGATACCGTCTGAGCATGCGGATCGGGCATGAGCTTGAGGAGGGGAGTTTAAGGTCGCGTCTCGGGTGCGTCATCTCGGGAGAGCTTACACGTCGTCCGTGTACAGGAACTTCGTCAGAGCCCCCCCTTCTAGAGCAGATCTAAGGGGTGTGAGGACGTCTAGCGGCTCACTGCGGTAGCAACCAGCGTCCTGTCCGACCGATGTGGTGACGCCCTCGGTCGAACGGTACACTGGCCGGCCTTTAATGCGCTGCTTGACGTCGCAGAAGAGCTGCGCTGGAAAAGGGGGCTCTCAGGAGGCTCCTGTACGCGGAAGAAACAACACACAACACCCGGGGAAGCCTGCGGAATCGTGAAGGGTCGCCCCGTATATACTATCTTGCCTTCTTCTCTTTTTCACATCTTCATCTCCCCATGCAGCCCCGTCGTCGCGGCGGCCCTCACGGCGCCAAGGCCGCCGACGTCGGCCTCGAGCATGCGCAGCGCCTCCCTCGCAAAGGGCGCGGCCTGGGCGCGCACGCGCAGGCTCCAGAGGTACTCCTCGACGCGGTCGGCGTAGTACATGGCCTCTGCGTCGTCGTCGGAGGTGGCCCAGAGCAGGCCGGCGAAGGAGCCGATGCCGGCGAGCTGGGCGGAGGCAGCGAAGCCCCAGAAGGACTGGATGTGCTCCATCTGCAGGTTGGAGATGATGTTGGAGGCGGCGGCGAGGCGGGCGCGGGCGCCGGTGCGGATGGCGGCGCGCAGCTCCGGGGGTGCGTTGGAGGAGATGTTGCGGACGAGTGAGCGGTGGAGGGCGAGGTCTATTGAGATGTAGGAGAGGTGCAAGGAGCCTGTGGGGAGTTAGTGCCTGGCATGGGGAGTTGCAGATGGGAGGGGGGTTTAAGACGTACCGTTTGCGGAGAGCTTTTTGAGACGGGTCTCTTGCAGTTGCAGGGCTTCTGGGAGTTTAGCGTACCATTCCCGCAGCATCATTACTATCGGCTTTGCTAGCTCTGCGACGCCAACGGTACCGATCTGGTCAAGGGTGCCCCCGCGGCGGGTGGCTTTGGCCGTGTAGAAGGTGGCCAGCACGTCGCTGAGGATGAGGGATAGCTCGATCTGGCGGAGGAAGAGCTCCCGTCCGACGACGACTTCGGCGCTACCCTCAGGGTCGTACTCTTCGTCCGCGGCGGTCTCGGGGAAGTCTTCTACGCGACACGGCCGCACGTCCCAGTCCTCATCGAGGCGGATGTGAGAGGGTCGGCCGTGGACGAGGGCGCCCCATTTGTCCTGCATGAAGAGAGCCCACGCCAGCCTGCGCCGCAGCCCCTTCTCCCACTCGGGGATGGCCCAGTCGCTGCAGTCGACGTGGAGACCGAGGCCCTGGGCGAGGGCGATGAGCTGCGCTGTGAAGGTCCAGGTGTTGTTGCGGAAGCGCTGCTGGATGAGGAGGCCGGCCTGGAGGGTTGAGATCTTTGGGCGCTTCATGTCGTCGCTCATTGTGCGAAGGGCGAGGGCCTCGAGGGCGGCCTGGTCGGGCTGCCATGACGAGGTGGCGAGGGTGCGGTCGTAGAGGGACCAGTCGAGGGCGATGAGGTAGACGGCGGCGAGGAGGGGCGGGGAGAACTCGTGGTAGGAGCGGGCGTACTTTTCGAGAAAGACCTTTTTGTGGAGGACGGGGAAGCTGGGGTGGACGATGCGGAAGTAGAGGTTGACGAGGGTCGAGCCGAGGGGGTGGACGAGCTTCTCGATGGCGTCGAGGTCGGCTATTCGTTGGGGCTCCGAGGAGGTCTCGCGGTCGCGGTGGATGAGGAAGACTGTTGAGTCGTCGAGCCGGCGGACGGAGCGAACGGAGGGGTCTGAAGGCCGGTGGAGGTCTAGGAGGGAGGGTTCACGGTATGATGTGTTGCCGACGTATTCGGAGTTTGTTTTGAGGTGTAGGCCCAGAGTGCCGTCTAAGAGGGAGGGTTGAGGGCTGAAGTGGGCAATGTTCTCGGAGCCGGCCAGTGACGGAGAGAGGGCCTCGAGCAGTTCCGGGGAGGGGTGTCTATTGTGACACGGGTTAGAAGGTTACTCGAGGGGGGTGAGCGAATGAAAGAGGTGGTGAAGGTCGAAAGAGGAAGGACATGACACGAGACCTGGGCACAATGACGTGCCCCTTCAAGACTAGCTTCATACAAGACCGGCGACATGGGCGCCTAACTTCATACAGAAGCAGAAAACAGCGAAAGGAAAAGACGACAATAATGAATAATTGTAATGAGACTTACGTTATCTCTTCCTGGGGATCCAGCGGCATGGGAGCTGGTGGAGGGCCAGCAGCGGTCGCATTGCCGGACCCATTGGTCTGGGGCCGCACCTCCGGGGGATCTGTGGCCTTCCGACGCTTGCGCGGGAGCGGCCCGCGGAGATATGTGCAGGGCTGGCCATGAAATGAACACATGACACACTTGTCGCGGCCCTCTTCACGGACACAGCGCGTCTTGCGTTGGCGGCATATGTCGCAGGGGCGGCTTTGTGCCCCTGTTGCCGACGACGCCACTGCTGCTGCTACCGCTGCTGCCGCCGCCGCCGCCGATGATGATGATGAAGGGTGATTTTCATGTGAAGGAGGCGTCGGCGCGGACGCCGGCGTGGTCGTTGGAACCGGGCCGGCGGAGGCGGAGGCGGGGGTGGGAGTTCGTGTGGTGGTGCCGTAGGGCGCTGGTGTTGCGTCCATCGTTCGGCGGGCGGGACCGGGCGAGGGGCCGGCGCGCATGGGTGGGATGAGATAAGATGAGTGATGAGTTTGTGTATGTGTGTGAGAGGATGAGATAAGGTAGGCCGATTGTGATTAGTAGGACCTTGGGCGTGTGGTCTGTGGTTCACGTAAAAGTGGTGACACACATATGAGAGTGAGTGATGAATGAGAATGAAATAAAAAGGGAGCACAGGTCCTCCCCTCCTCTTCCCCGCTGCTGATGACGACTTTTTCCTACTTTGCGGGCTGTATCTGCCCGAGGTGAGGCTCCTTTCTGCGCCAACGCTACCAACAGCCTGGGAGGGTGTGGTGTGGGCTACAACGGCATTGAGGCTGATCAATCAGACTGAGGTAACCTCCAATTGGCAACTGCAAGGGATCGACGGCCCTGGCTTTTTGGGGTTCACTCTGGAAAGTCGCAGAGTCAAGCCTCGCCAAGTGGTCGTTGGACCAGGCTGGCTGGTGAGTCGGACGATGGAGTGACTCTCAGCTTCAGAGGCTGCTGTGACGACTGCTTCTCCCACCTCTGAAGGAGTGTCTCAACTATCAACTGAGCCAATGCAATCCGTTAATACCGGGGCTCTTTCGGGGATTGAGAGGTCGCGACTCGTCTGTGATTCGGCCTGGGCTGCGTGTGGTGCTGTGCTGTGCTGTGCTGTTATCGCAATACCGTACGTACGGCCTTGTGGGAATTTTTTTCTCTGATAAGTCGCTCACTGTCATTACGCCGAAGCGCTGTGTGGGATAAGTGAAGAGTGAAGGCACCTAGCCTGTTTAGGCAAGTCCACTGATGTAACTTTCCGGCAAGGCGTAGCCGAAGTGATACCTTTCGATACTCCCACTCTCCAGCGCCCAGCTTCTCCACTACGGGCGGGGCCTGGCCTGCCGCGCCCCTGTCGCCGGGTACGCGGACTGCTGACAGCTCCCGGTCCCCTAAAAGTAAAGGAGGTACGTACCTCCACTCGAGAGTTGAGGTCAGCTTGCAGCAACGTCGACTGAACCGACAATAGACGACAGACTCCAAGCTCGCTCTACACTTGTCTTTCCACGTTTCGCAGCTCACATTCAACACCACCTTTGACTCTCCATTGCGAAACACGAAACCACGGAACGAACGGCGCATACGCACACACACGACGAGGCCGCCTTCGAACCCCGTCCATCCTCTTTTCCTCCTTTCCTTCCCGCCGGAAAATGACAGCGCAATAATTTACAATGGCCAAGGCCCGTAACCATGGAGCCCGCCGAGACGACTCCCATCTGGGCGCTGCTCCGGGCCCAAGCGAAGAGGACAGAAGCCTCCTCACCGACGACCCCCTCTCCCACGAATACCATCATGATCGCCAGGCCGGCCATTCCGCCAGCCCGCGCGACGACTACTTCGTACCCCCGAAACAACAGTCCGCCGCGCCACTCCGTCAAGCCCTCCGGTCCCCGGGGACGCCACGCACCCCGAACCGCGTCCGCTTCGACCCCATCCCCTCCATCGTTCAGCCCTCGCCGCCCCGGCCCTCGATGACGAACAGCAATGGCTCGCGCCCCAGCCGCGACAGCTTCGACGTCGACGACGACGAGATCTTCCAGCACGCGCCGGGGTACGACGACCACGACGACCACCACCGCCTGCCTCTCCTGACGGACATCGAGGCGCCCTCCGTTGCGCTCGCCAACAGCCAGTGGGGCGAGGATGTACACGAGTGGGCAGAGACGGAGCTCAACCGCCCCAAGTCCGGGCTGAAGATGGCCTTCATGAATATGGCGAACTCCATCATCGGGGCCGGCATCATCGGACAGCCGTACGCGTTCAAGCAGGCGGGCATGCTGGGCGGAATTATACTACTGTTGGGGCTCACGATCGTCGTAGACTGGACGATCTGCTTGATTGTGGTCAACAGCAAGCTTTCTGGGAGCAACAGCTTTCAGGGGACTGTGGAGCACTGTTTCGGACGGACCGGCTTGATCGCCATCTCGGTCGCGCAGTGGGCATTTGCTTTTGGCGGAATGGTGGCGTTCGGCATCATCGTGGGCGACTCAATACCACACGTTTTGACGGCCATTTGGCCGGATCTGAGGGAGATGCCCGTGTTGGGTCTCTTGGCGAATAGGCAGGTTGTTATTGTCGTTTTTGTGCTGGGCATCAGCTATCCGTTGACTTTGTACCGGGACATCGCCAAGGTAAGCGCCGAGGAACTCGCAAGTGAAAATGGGCAGATCGCTGACCTGAATTCTCTAGCTGGCCAAGGCGAGCACATTAGCGCTCATCAGCATGGGCGTCATCGTAGCGACGGTCGTGATCCAGGGAGCTCTGACCCCCAAGGCAGACCGGGGCTCATTCACACCTGCTCTCCTGACTGTGAACAGTGGCATTTTCGAGGCCATTGGTGTCATCTCATTCGGTACGCCGCCCCCGTCACTCCTCTTCGCTCCCCAAACTAACAAGCCAAGCCTTTGTCTGCCACCACAACTCCCTCCTAATTTACGGGTCTCTGAAGACTCCCACCATAGACCGCTTCTCGCGGGTGACGCACTACTCAGTCGGCATCTCGACGGTCGCCTGCCTCATCGTCGCCCTCGCCGGCTTCCTTACCTTCGGCGACAAGACGCTCGGCAACGTCCTTAACAACTTCCCCGCCGACAACGTCATGGTCACCATCGCGCGCCTCTGCTTCGGCCTCAACATGCTGACCACCCTACCCCTCGAGGCCTTCGTCTGCCGAGAGGTCATGTTCAACTACTTCTTCCCCGGCGAGCCCTTCAACATGAACCTGCACCTCATTTTTAGTTCGAGCCTGGTCGTCTCCGCCATGATCATGAGCCTGGTGACGTGCGACGTCGGCGCCGTCTTCGAGCTCGTCGGCGCTACCTCGGCGTGCGCCATCGCGTACATCCTGCCGCCGCTGTGCTACATCAAGCTCAGCTCTCGCTCGTGGAAGACGTACGTCGCGGGCGCCATCGTCGTCTTCGGCACCGTGGTGATGGTCATTACCTTGATACAGGCGGTCGCCAAGATGATTAGCAGTGAGTTTTGGCCCTCCGTCTCTTTCTGTTGTCGAGAATGTTGATGCTAACATGATACCCAGACGACAGCGGCCCGGCCAAGTGCATGTAAAATATGTATTATTAGAAAGTAAGAGGTGGAGGGTGTGTGGTGGTTTTCAAAGTTGGTATAGAGAAGCGCGGGGAAACTTTGGCGCATTTGAATAGAGTCCTCGCGGTTTGTACAACACGGAGACGAAAGGGGGACGTTTGTTGTTAGGATTACATACCGAAATGGTGTACTGTAGAAGCTCGACAGAAGCTGGTTTTACAAAAATTTCGAAACAGGCGGCGTTTACACTGTAAATTGGTACCGTTGGGTATTCGTTGCTGTGATATGCGTGTCTCATTCTTTGGAAAACAGTGGTTTGGGGTCTCGATTCTTGGTCTAACTCTATGAGAGAGGCTTCTAAGGTATGAACGCTCAGGGATGTTAAAGAAATCGCAGGCATACTAAAGAACGGTCTACTCCGTCTCGATAATTAGCAAATCATCATACGGCCCAACAATGTCCCCCTCGGCGACCAACATCTTGGCCACCGTGCCCGTCACGGGACTCTCAATCTTGATCTCCATCTTGTTGGACTCGATCCACACCAGCGCATCCCCGACTTCCACCTCGTCGCCCACACTGACCTCACACTTCCAGCATCGACCGGGCATCTGGCTCTTTACCCTCTCCCCGGCAACATCATCTTCCTCGACGGGGCGACGCTCAGTCTCAGGGGGGTGGTACGGCTGGAGCAGTTCCTCCATGAACGGCACGGTCCGGATGGCCTCTGCGCGCGCGGCGCGGGTGGCTTCGATGTCGTCCTTGTTCTCTTCAAGCCAGGCTTCGTAAGCGTGGAGATCGAGACACCCCTCTTGGATTTTAATCAAATCTGTCATTTTCCCCTGTGCTATGGCAGCGTCGAGCTCCGATTCAGAGATGGTGTAGAAAGAGATCCGGTCGAAGAGGCGGAAGAGCCAGGGCTGGGTGTCTTGTGAGGCGGCCGAGGCGGCTACGTCGTCCCAGATGGGCACCGTGCGGCCGACGAGCTGGTAGCCGCCGGGGGAGTCCATGCCGTAGATGCACATGTACTGCCCGCCAATGCCGACGGCGCCGCGGGGTGTGAAGGAGCGGGAGGGGTTGTATTTTGTGCCGAAGAGGCGGTGGCGTGGGTCCAGCGGCACAGCGCAAGGGGCTCCGAGGAAGACGTCACCAAGGCCGAGAACGAGGAACGTTGCGTCGAGAAAGATGCGCTCGACATCCTCGCGGGACCCCAGAGCGTTGAGTTTCTGGAGGAAGTCAATGTTACTGGGTAGCCATGGGGCGGTTGCGCGGATGGTGGCAGCGTAGCGGGCTACTGCGGCGCTAGAGACGGAGTCGTCGAAGGCGAGCGGGAGGCTTATTGTGCGCGACGGGAGGTAAGAGGGGACTGCGGTGCCCAAGGAGGTTTCGTGAGATCGGAGGGCGGAAAGGATTTCTGACGGGGGCGTGCCTGGTGTGTACTGGATGTGGAGAGTGCGAACACCAGGGGATAGGTCGAGAACGTTCGGGATTGGGGCCTGCTTGTGGCGGTCGATGAAGGAAAAGATTTGGAAGGACTGACGGAGGGAAAAGACGTCCTCTGTCCCGAATTCTAGGAGAACTGACGAGTCACCTGCTTGGCGAACAGAGATGTGGCGGCCGGCGGTGCCTATATTGCCGAGGAGGGGGTTCAGCTCAGCTGGAGTGGGGATGCCGTTATTGGAAGGCAAAGTAGACTCCAACGGCTTGAGATTGGCGGTGGACTCCTCAAGAGCGGCTTCCAGTGCCAACGCATCGTCAACACTGATGGGCCTGAGCTTAACCTTATCGCCTGGGCGCAGCTGTCCTAACTTCCACATCTCAGCCGAAGCAACGACACAAAAGACCACGAAGCCGCCTAGACTTGGGCCGTCGCAAGTGAGAATAACGGCCTCGTCTCCGGTGAAGCTGATGCTGCCGACAGAGTAGGGACTGTCGTGGATATTGGATGGGTGTAGTCCGGCGTCACCCCCGGTCTGCCGAGCCCATCGCGGCTTCGGTCCGTCAAGACGAATACCGACCCGGTTGCTATTGTAGTGAACAATCCACTCTCCGTTGAAAAGTGTGTTGAGGCCCTCTTCGGTAAAGTGCTCAGGTGCTGAGTGCTGTCCTGGGATAACCCCAAGCGTCCAAGTCCCGTTCGGCCCCTTTGGTAGAGGAAGTTCGGGACTGACAAGGTCTGAGACCTTTTCTGACACCATACCTCCTCCTGTGGGCAGCAGGTCCCCCGCGCGAAGAGCTCGACCATTGTGACCCCCTATTCGTCCCAGCGCGAACGTAGAGCGAGAGCCAAATATCTCTGGGACGGGCAGTCCACCTCGGAAAGCAATGTAAGTGCGGTAGCCAGCTTTCGGTGCACCAATGGAGAGCGTCTGCCCCGCACGAATATCGAGAGCCTGTTCCTGGTAGTAAGGCTCGTTGTCCACGAGGATCTCCACAGGCGCACCGGTGACTGCAATCACGCCACCGGAGTGGAATAGGAGGCTGGGCCCCTGAAAGGTACACTCCAGACTAGCGGCCCGAGAATCATTCCCTACTAGCTTATTGGCGAGCCTAAAAGAATAGTCATCAAAGGGGCCAGATGGCGGAATCCCAACGTGCCACAGCCCCTTGCGGCCGGGGTAGTCTTGAACAGTGGTCAAGGTGCCGGGGTCGATGACTTCTACCACGAGCGGGTCGTAATCGAAGTTGTTTAGTGACGTCGTCGTGAAGTCGCCAGAGTTGAATAACTCGGAGTCGACGATATCGCGAAGATACTCCAGGTTGGTCTCCACTCCCGTGATCACGGTATTATCCAGGGCGGTAGCCAGTTGCGTGATGGCCTCCGCTCGGCTCTCGCCGGTTGCGATTATCTTGGCAATGAGAGGGTCATAGGATGATGACATCTCTGTGCCGGCGTCAACCCAAGTGTCAACCCGCACCTCATCGGGGAAGGATACATCCAGCAACCGGCCTGGGGAGGGCCTGAAATTCTGGAGGGGGCTCTCAGCGTAGACACGCGCCTCGATGGAATGTCCCTTCACCTTGAAGCCCTCGTGTCCATTCTCAAAGATGCTCCCAATGTCCCCGGATGCTACACGAATCATACACTCAACCAAGTCAAGTCCGGTCACAGACTCCGTGACAGGGTGCTCAACCTGGAGCCGAGTGTTGACCTCGAGGAAGTAGAACTCCGTGCTATCAACATCGAAGATAAACTCGATCGTGCCCACGTTGCGGTACTGCACGGCCGAGGCGAGGTCAACGGCTGCCTTGCGCATTCTCGCTCTCACATCAACCGGTACAAAGATAGCCGGGCTCTCTTCGATGACCTTTTGGTTTCGTCGTTGCAGTGAGCAATCGCGCTCCCCGGCCGCAACAACATTGCCCTTACCATCGCCAACGATTTGCATCTCGATGTGACGCGCATTCTTGATGAAGTGCTCGATGAAAACGCCTGCATCACCAAAGTTGGCTTTCGCCAACCTTTGAACGCTCTTGAACGCTTCTAGAAGTGACGAAGGCTTGTTGCAGCGCTTTAGGCCGATTCCCCCGCCACCAGCAGTACTCTTGAGCATCACCGGGTAGCGAATGTGCATGGCTTCAGCCAAAGCGTCTTCAGCACTAGTTAAGAGGTGTTTGCTACCCGGTACGACAGGAACTCCGGCAGCAATCGCGACATCGCGAGCGAGGTGCTTCAAACCCAGCTGTCGCATCTGGTCAGGCGCAGGGCCGACCCAGATCATACCTTCAGCTTCGACGGCAGAGGAGAAGTCGGCGTTCTCTGCCAGAAATCCATACCCAGGAATGATTGCATCTGCGCCAGCAGTCTTCGCAAGCCGGATGATTTGCGGGCCGTTCAGGTAAGTCTCCGAGACAGAAGAGCCTTCGAGGAGAAGCGAGACGTCTGCATCGCGGACGTGTGGGGAACGAGCATCAGAAGATGAGTAGATCGCGATAGCCTTCAGGCCTAAGCGGTGCAGTGTACGAACAATTCGGATGGCAATCTCGCCTCGGTTGGCAATAAGAACAGACTTTATTCCGCTGATTTGTTGAGTGACTGGAATAGGATTGGCTACGTTGAACTTGGGGCGGTCGAGCGACTGGATGAAAGCACGCCAACCTCCGAATGAGGTGATGTCGGTGGCACCATCCAGACCATAGGGTTCGCAGACAAACCCAGGGGCCCAGCTTCCGTCCAACAGCTCCACTGAGCCAATGCCAAGGGGCGAAGACACGGTCTTTATGAAACTGGCCATTTCCGCGGTCGGTAAATTCCAGACCTCAACTTGGATGGCACTTCCGCCGATGGGAACACGTCTGAGGCCTGGTTTCATCACTTTCCCGTCGGTATTGAGAGAGTAGAACTTGTAGTTGGAGGAAGTCGTCGTCACCGTCTCTAGTGTCGCTCCTCGAGACGTCAGGTCTTTGTTTAAAGAAAAACCCTCCAAGTGAGCACCTACCACCACAAGACGAGTTGTCTTCAGCTCGCCCGCGGCGACAGCGTCGGATTTGAGCTTCTCAAGCCTTTCAATCTTGGTTGCCCCGAGAAGGCGAGGTGCCGTGGAAAGCCACTCGCGGGCGAAAGCGAGTAACTTGGGCTCCTCCCACGTGGAAGAAATCAGCGTGATGCCAAATGGCAAACCATCCGATCGGAAGCCCGCAGGGATAGAAAGGGCAGTCCAGTCCATGAAATTGACGAAGTTGGTATAAGTGCCAAGGTTGGCGTTCTCCTTGATCGGCTCTCGGACAAGGTCCTCAAGAGTTGGGAAGGTAGGCGCAGTCGGCACCAGAATCGCGTCGAACTCATCAAACGCATCATGAATCTTGCGAGTTAGATCCTGACGAAGATACTCCGACTCGAAGAGGTCTACGGCGTTGAAGTCCTTGGCCTTGAAGATGATTTCCCTAACGATAGGGTCCATATCATTCTCATGCGTCTTGATGAAGTCCTTGATCGCAGCATAGCGCTCAGCAACCCAAGGGCCTTCGTACAGGAGACTGGCGAGCTGAAACAACGCCGAGAAGTCCCTAGGCTCGAGAGTCCACCCAAGCGTGCCCGCCTTGGCTAGAGCCTTGTCATAGGCAGCGGCTTGCTCTGTCTTGCCAAACCATGGTGGATTGTCGCAGATGGCCATGCGCCGTCCCGTTGAGGCGGCTAGAGTACCCGGTCTGGTCCTCGAGAAGGAATCCTCGGGGTCGAATCCCTCTGCAGCCGACAGCACGGTCTCTGCATCGTCGGATGTAAGAGCAAAAATGGATACGCAATCAAGACTGCGGCACGCAGGAACCACTCTCGTCGTGCTCAGAGCGCCTCTCGTAGGCTTCAAACCGACGATGTTATTCAGGCCTGCAGGCACGCGACCACTGCCTGCGGTATCCGTTCCCAAAGAAAAGGGGACAACGCCCCTGGCAACAACGACGGCGCTTCCGGAGCTGGAACCACCACTGACCCGCAAGGGATCAAAGGAGTTTCCCACGGGGCCATAAGGAGATCTCGTGCCCACAAGACCTGTCGCGAACTGATCGAGATTGGTCTTGCCGAGTACGATAGCGCCGGCCGCCTTTAGACGAGCGATGATAGTGGCATCCTTGCCAACAGGACCGTTGGCGAAGCTGGGGCAGCCAGCGGTCGTAGGAAAGCTGGCAACGTCGATATTATCTTTTGCAGCAAAGGGGACGCCGAAAAGTGGTAGGGTGACACCGGACGAGCGCAGGGATTCGGCATAAGACCATTGCTGCTCGATCTGGGTAGGTGTGGCCAAGGCAATCCAAGCATTAGAGTTGAATCGAGCTTCAGATTCACGCAAAGCTAGGAGTCGGAAAAGACCGTCCCCAGATTCTTGAGCCGATCGCCATTCTGGGATGGTAAGGGGGAAGGTGTCTTGGATTGTGGAGCCTATTGGATGAGGGTGAGTTATTGTTAGTCAGTTCGTCCCAAGCGATCGGGATGCCCAGATGCACGTGTGCAACGTCAGGGCGGTATAGCTACGCACCCATTACGGATTATATGGCTGCAATATGTGTCGAAATGCCAAAAAAGCGCAAAAAAACTCTCTCAAAAAAAAAGCTTCAGATGATGCAAGTTGGAATGACAAGCGAACAGTAGTTCTCCTTTTGGTTGCACTCTGGAATTCAGGCCCCTTTATGATCAATCTGCTCCCATCAAGCAGACAGACTCATCAGTGCGGCCGTCGTCCTGCCCAGAGGTACTCTTCGGCAAAGCCTTCGGGCAGTCGTGTAAGTCGCCGGCGGCCTTCAAAACCGTTATCCATTGAGTTCTGTAGGCCTGGCTGAAGTGTCGCGTGGCCGATCCAATGATCGTGGGATAAGAAAAAAAAGGGTTAACTCAATGCCAATCTGGAGAGAAGAGTGACGTAGGGAAATCGGAATCGGCCGAGTCGTCAATGCGGCCCCTGAAAGATGTTTAACGGCCGTGGGCGTGCCCGGGATGGGTGAAGTTCTTGGCTTCCTTGGAGACGGTCGGCAGACGAGCGTGCTTCGGGCAGGCCGGCGGCTTTGGAGAAGTGATGGAGGGTCGCCGGCGGGGTGTGAAGTCGGATTTGGAGAGAACGGATGGGGCTCTCTCCCATCGAGTAAGTGTTGGGGCTGGCAGCCGGCGTGGGAGCACCTGCCGGCCCCGGTTTGTGGCAGGTGCCCCCGCATCAGATTGGGAAGTGGGGGTCAACTTTATGAAACTTTGCATGATTACCTAATTTTGGTATACTTGGGACGAGGGAGAACACGGGCCAACTCCACTGGGGAGGAGTCTCCAGGCTGGGACCAACTGCACTTGCACTTGCACTCACTCACTGCAGCCTGCCCTGCACCGGGGTCAGAGGCTCAGAGCCGATTCGAAATCGTATCCAGGTGGCTTGGCAGCAAAAGAGCCTCCTCAGAGCCTCTTTTTGATCGTCGATTTTGGGATCGTTCCCCAGTCAGCAGATCCGCCACAACAGTGGCACAGCAGACGCTGCAAATTACCTGGCCTCGGCTGTCGCGTCTCTCGTCTCTCGTCTCCTCGCCTTCGCTTCCCGTACACTTAGTGTCCTGCCCTCTCAGGCTGTCTCGCACAGACGAAAGTGGACCGAAAAAGATGGAGAGATGAGACGAAAGTTCGCTTCCTTCCGACACTCAGCCCGTTCTTTTCCCCCTCCTACTCAAACACAGCTTACGCAGTGCCGCCGTCATCCCATCTTAGTGCGGAATGTTTAGCCTTCAACAACGTTTCTTTCGTTTAATTGGAAAGTCTCCGGCAGCCGGACGACGAGCCGGAGTTGGATGTAGGATCCGGACGCATACGCACTCTGTTTCGACCGCCGTCAAAGGAACACTCGGCCGTGGCTTGTGGGATGGCGCCCACCCGGCTTCAGGACTGGACAACGGCGTCTGAATAGCCGCCTCTTTCGCCCCTTCGGCACCGCACCTCGCGCCGATACTGTGTGCTTCAACCAGCGACTGGACATGACTGCTCGCTCGCTCAGCTGCTGTTCCCCAAGACCATCACATGACTCTTCCGCTGCCACTGCATTCTCACCGTCTTTTTTCCCCCCGGAAATGGCGAGCAATCCTTACTGAAAAATCACCCCGGTCGTTGAACAAATAGACGCCGCTTCGGGCACAAACAGCCGACCAGCGCCTCGCCTTGATTGGCCAATGTGCAGGGATGCGACTCGACTCGACAGGGGTCCCCTCTGAGCCCGGCGCTTGCGCCTCTTCCCCATCACATCCGGCTGCCCAAAATAGCCAACCAGAACTGGAGACGCCTGAGCCGAGGGTTGTCGAGCTGCGTGCGACACAATCCTTCGTGCCATCGCGGTTATTGTCCTCTACATAGTCACACTGCATTGCATATATGTTTGCCTAGTGGCGCTTCTCCATCTTCCACTATCGACTCGAGACGCCTGCCATCTTGGTCAACCTTTGAGACTTTAACCCCTCACTACAACCACACACTGTCACACCATCCACAGCGTTGCAACACGGCCGAATCTATATAGCCGCTGTCCCCTTCTTTTGCCAAACTCTCAACCAACGTTTCCCTCCCTCTTCGATCCGAGTTGCTCGTCTCATCGCCGGTGATTCCATCCCTTTGGGAGGCTAAGAACTTTCTTTGCCTGATCCCGGTTGACGCAACCCTTCTGCTGGCTGTTAGGACTGAGCCGCAGAACTGCATCTCCCACTAACTTCATATCCGCTCCTCTGGTACGAGACCTGCACCACGTGGTCATCATGGCTACCCAGACTGGAACTGCTTCAAGGAGGCCAAAGCTATCCTTGTCCATCAAGACATCCCCGGCTCCTCATACGAGAATCAACAAATCCTTGGCTCTCGTTGACCCCAAGTCCCCAACGACCTTCAACACCCTCTCCAATGTCTACACCACCGCCATTGAGAGGTCGACTCCCGCCATCGCCGACCCCTTGACTGCCATCAACGAAGCCAAGGATCTCGTGACTCCCCAGCTACGGATACAGACCCCGTATACAGTCTGCTATCCCGAGACGCCACTGACAGCTCACCCTCTCTCACCCGCCGCTGCTATGGAAATCACCTTTCCAAGCACCATGACTGCGACACCGCCGCTGTCAGCAGGCCCAGTAGAAGGTCCTCAAATGTTCGGGTTTTCACCAATCGACGCCCAGACTCCTCTGACAGCTTTGATGAACGACCAACCGACACCTCGATCTCTGCGTAAACGAACCAACCTTACACTGGCTGGTGCCAAGCCACCTTACAGCCATCCTCGATCCCTTCACAGCATCCTCCGCAACTCACCGCTTCCTCCCCCGACAGCCAAGACGCCCACATCACCGCGTCGACAGTCCCTGCGCTTGCAGGAGAAGGCGGCACGCCGGGTAGCTTACAACAGCCCGATCGAGCAAACCATCACAACCAACACGTATACGAAATCTCACATCGACCTGCTCATCGAAGACTCGTCTCCCGCATCTCCCAGGGCACAACAGGACCAGAACACTATTCTAGACCTCGCACTCGCCTTCACGGGCAACGAAACACTCGATGGCGGAATGACGCCCGGACCGTTTGAAGAGATGCGCAGACGGATGGCTGGCCTCGCTGCCAGCTCACCGGTGGTATCCAGCCCCGCGGGAGCCAGCCCCTCGGGCGGCATCAGGAAGAAGAAGAGAAAGGAGAAGAAGCGCCGCTGGGTCTGGACGATTGGCAACCAGGAAGAGGACCCGGACAACCTCGGCGGTGCTGTGGCTGCGTTGCGCGCGGCTGAGGCGGCAGCAAACAAAGCAGGAGACGACGGAAAGCAACAACCTGCGCCTCCCCTCGTGGGGGTGCAAACTTGCGGCGATCTCCCGACGCCTAGCGTGGAGACGTTCGACGAGGCTGGAGACGTTGAGATGTCAGACACGAGTAGCATCTCGTGCGATAGGGGGCTCACGCCCGGGGACATGGACGTGGACCTCTCGACGCCGACGATCCTAAGGCCGTCCTCGTCGCGCATTGACAGGCTTGGGTCGGCGGAGCTCTTCAACCCGGAAACTGGGAGCAGGAGGGACACGCCCATTCCGCCTGATTTGGTGGTTGCTTGAAGAGAGACACAGCGTTTGGATTTAATTTTCCGGGGAAGCATATGATTTTGCATGGTGTTGGGGCAAGGGGGAAAAACGGCGGCTCGGCGTTGTAAGATACACATGTACTAGTTAGCATCGGTTAGGATCTAATGAGCACACGCGATACGACCAAGTTCTCGGGATCCCATCATCGATGACAAGTGGACTTATCGTGTCTTGGTGTTAGTCTGGGGAAGAGGAATGCTTAGCGTGCGTTTGGATGTTTGACCGTCTTTGCTAAGGAGCTAGCTAGCTGGCCCTGGGGGACAGGGATGGGCTACAGCGGTCTGGCCAACTTGTGAATTCGATCACAGTTTCCCGTGCATTTCGGTTGATGGTTGATCCGTTACGAGGCGATGAGGTAAGGTATCGTCGCAAGCGGGGCAGAATGGAGAAGTGAACTGACGAGGACAACCTTGGCTTGCGTAAGGGGTGGTGATATTTTTGCCATCCCCTGCAAACGCAATCGTTCATCGGGACTGCGGCAACCCATGTCGACACGATGAGCCGCACGGAGAGTTTTCGATAGGGCGGATGGCGGCTGACCGAGTCGAAGATGCCATTTTCTCGACAGCGTGCAGTGAAAATAACCATCTGGCTATGTCTGATACCAGTGTCAGCTTAGTCGAAGAGCTCCTCATCCTACTGCTTGGCCTCCAAAAACAGCACAGGAACGAGACGACGGAGGCCACAAACCAACAACCGCCCGCCCCTCCAGCTGTCAAAGTCCGCAGCTGAACTACCTAAACATAGAGCCAAGGCACGACGTGGGTTGGGAGCCAGATGGCCTAGCCAGCTAGAGGCCACGAAGGCCAATGAACATGCAGCCAAAACAGCGGCTCCCCCCCCAGCCATTTACGCAAGCAAACAGCGATCCCTACCGCAGATCGGCCACAGGTCGTCGCATCGCTGTTGCACAAGCCATCGAAAAGGCCGTAAAAAACAGGAAAACGTGACGGGAATGCTGAGTTCCCGCCTGAAGCCACGCACAAGAAATGATAGGGCCAGTTAGCGTCGCCCTTTCCAGCCACGCTCGCTTCGTCGTAACGCGCCTCTGGTGCTGAAGACTTGGTGCAGGAATGTTTGGCTCGGTCTTCAAATAATGGGCGACGGACAGCCAAAATGCAGTGGCAGCCAGCAGGAAAACGCACGAGCCATGCGATGTACCGGAGACTTGCTCCGTCATAGGTGCTGCAAGGTGCCGGGGGCTGGCCGGGGGTGGGGC
Source organism: Colletotrichum sp. SAR11_59 (assembly GCA_025328345.1). Lineage (NCBI taxonomy): Eukaryota > Fungi > Ascomycota > Sordariomycetes > Glomerellales > Glomerellaceae > Colletotrichum > Colletotrichum sp. SAR11_59. The sequence continues at coordinate 17,188 of JAKMXC010000530.1, read as the reverse complement.
CGCACATGCTGTTAGTGGGCTTTGTGGCAGCAAGTCGCAAGACAAGCTACGTCATTGACCATCACAGCTTCCAGCCATGCCAGGCCAGCCCGACCAAACAAGCCGGTCCAGTGAGTGTGTGCAAGCTGCAGCTGAAGGCAGATTGGGGAAAGGGGGATGGATGGGCAGACTAAGGCAGCCCAAACAAGCTGTCACAGCTGGCGCAAGCTGAAGAGGAGCTATGAGGCAATTGGAGGGGTTGCTCCGTTCCTTCTTTCGCTAGTGTAGGTGCTTCTTGGAATTATATTTCCAAGATCCAGCCTCCGCGCTCTCATTCTCGTCCCTCTTAGCTATTCTCCATTTCCTCTGCCGATTGTCCGCCTGCCAATATTTTCGGTGCAGTGCAAGTGCAAGTCTGAAGACCAATTGACTCGGCAAATCGAGCCTGCCTGCGACAGTCAAGTAGTGTGAGCTACGACTGATCTCATATACCCACTCTTATTTTCATCCAAACAGGCACGCAGGTACAGGTCGCACGCACAGGCTTGTGCATGGCAGCAAGATGAATATCGACGAGCACCAACTGCCGACCGGCGGCCAGCACTACAGCGGCCGCAACCGAATTCCTAATGTCCACGAGTTTATGGCACAGCTCGACAAGGAGAAGCGCGAGCGAGATGCTGCCCTTGACGCCGAGGACAAGAAGATCAAGCAAGAACAGCGCCAGCACCACCAGAATGGCCAGAATGGGGACGCGAAAGCCCATGTCCCCGAGAAGGACCACCGTTTTCGCAAGAGGAAGACCAAGACTGTGCGGGATCCCGTGACAGGCAAGGATGTCGAGATTGAAAACGCAAACGAGGACTTCAAGGAGGTGGTTGAGAACCCCCAGGTATGCCGTTCACAGCCCTCACATATCACTTGATTGAGGTCGACTGACAAGCTTTCCCTCAGATTTCCGTGCCAAACGAGAATCTCGGAAAGTCGGCAACCGTCGCCACTTCCTCGAAGCAGTCTGGTGAGGAGTATCGCCAAGCTCAAGATGTCACCGCACCACCCGACCCCGTTGAGCCCGGAAGCACGTCCGACGTACCTATTCACAGTGAAAAGACCAATGTCAACTTCTTCAAGACGCCAAGTGTCAGCTACGAGCCGATGTTCGAGTCTTTGGAACGCAAGGCAAACGTCCTTTGTGCCGGCATTTTCTTCGGCATCGTCATTGTCGGCAAGTTCTTTGGCGGCGCTCTTTATGGACTCATCCCTCTTGCCGCCTGCGTCGCGTCTGGAGTCTTTCTCTGGGTGAAGGATCTCATCACCCAGGGCAGAAACACGGAATGGTCCAGTGAGCAGGAGCGTGGCGAGACGGCCACCATCAACCTCGTCCCTGAATCTGTCGAGGTAAGAAGATCGAGTTCAAATGATGGTGATGGCGCGCTAACGAATCACAGTGGATGAACACCGCTCTCGGCATCATGTGGAACCTGATCAACCCCGAGATGTTCGCCGGTGTCGCTGACACTTTGGAGGACGTCATGGTTGCCTCTGTCCCTGGCGTTATTGAGAACGTCCGCGTCGCCGATATTTCGCAGGGCAGCAACCCGCTGCGCATCCTCAGCTTGCGAGCTCTGCCAGACTCCCACGTCAAAGATATCAAGGACGAAGCCCACAAGCAGAATCAGAAGAACACTGACCCCAATGAGCTGGCCGCTATGGAGCAGGCCGGATCTTTCTACAACCTTGAAGCATCCGTCGCTTACCATGCTAAGCCCTCTGGAGCTGATATTTCCTCCAAGGCACGCAATATGGGCATGCAGTTGGTGTTCTACCTTGGTGTTCGCGGCCTCTTTGGGGTTCCCTTGCCGATCTGTGAGTAAGGCCACTTGTCCGACCACAATGTCGTCTAACATTCTCTAGGGGTCGAACTTCAAGGTCTTGTTGCTACAGCACGCATTCGTCTTCAACTTACCCCTGAGCCACCATTCCTGAAGACTTTGACTTTTACGCTCATGGGAATTCCCAAGGTCCAGGCCGGCTGCACTCCCATGATTGAAAAGGGAGTCAACATTCTGAACCTGCCCTTGATTTCCAACTTCGTCAACTGGGCCATTGGCACCGCTGCTTCCATGGTAAGTAGTACTCTCACATATGCTTTCACCCTAGCTAATCAGGATTTAGTATGTTGCTCCCAAGAGCATGACCCTGGACTTGAGCAAGATGCTCCAGGGCGACGACATCAAGAAGGAGACCCTTGCTCTTGGTCTGCTCTACATTCGCATTCACAAGGCCGTCGGTCTGAGCAAGCAGGACCGCCGCGGCAGCCAGGGTGGCGGCTCGGACCCGTATATCACCGTTGCCTGGAGCAAGTTCTCGAAGCCTCAGTTCTGCACTCGCGTCATTCAGGATGATCTGAACCCCGTCTTTGAGGAGAGCTGCGGGCTGTTGGTTACCGCCGACCTGATCAAAGCTGACGAACAGTTGTCAGTCGAGCTGTGGGACAGCGATCGCTCTTCTGCAGACGACGTTGTCGGCAAGGTCGAACTCAGCATCCAAAAGCTCATCCAGCACCCCGGAAAGATGTTCCCTCAGGTTTCCAAGCTGGCCGGTGTCAAGGCCGACAGCACTATGCCTGGCGAGCTCCATTGGGAGGTTGGCTTCTTTGGAAAGACTCAGTTCCGCAAGGCTCTTCGCACTGACGGTAAGGACGTCAACCTGCCTCCTGAGTTGAAGGACAAGAAGGAGCTCCAGGACGAGAAGGGCACCATCGAGAACGCCGAGGAAGATGCGGTTGTCCACACCCCTCCCGACCCACTTTGGCCCTCCGGTATTCTCAGCATTGTCGTGCACCAGATCGTCGGACTCGAACTGGCGAACGTCAAGGGCTCCAATGGAAAGCGCAAAGGACGTGAGTACGAGCCGGCCCGTCTCGATGCCGGCGATGTCAAGGAAGAGGAAGGTAGCAAGCTGCCCAGTTCCTACTGCACCATCCTTGTCAACGACGAGCTTGTTTACAAGACGCGTACAAAGGCTGTTTCATCTCAGCCCATCTTCAACGCCGGGACAGAAAAGTTCATCCGGGACTGGCGATCGTGCATCACCACCATCACCGTTCGCGATTCCCGCAACAGACAACACGATCCCATCATTGGTGTTGTTCCTCTGAAGCTCTCCGACATCATGCAGACCGGAAGTGAGGCCACCCGATGGTACCCTCTAGACGGAGGTATCGGATATGGAAGAATCAGAATCTCTCTGCTCTTCAGATCCGTCGAACTACGCCTGCCGCCCCCTCAGCTGGGTTGGGAAGTCGGTACTTTCGAGTTTACCTCCAACAGTATGAACGCTACGAACTACGGACACTTGAAGACCAAGATTCGCATTCGCACTGGCGGAAGCTCCGTGAGCGTGAAGCGTGATACTTGTCAAAAGCTGGAGGAGACGGAAGGATACTCTTGGGATATCAGCGGCGAGAACAATCATGAAAAGATCCGTCTTCCCGTCCGTTATAGATACAGGTCTCCTGTCTTCTTCGAATTTTACCCTCCCGGAAAGCGTCATGCCGATGCCTACGCATCTTTGTGGCTGCAATCGCTGCCCGACCAGGAAGAGCAGGACTTTGACATCCCGATCTGGAAGTGCGACAGAGGTCTCCGCCTCTCTCAGAACTACATCACCGAGGACAACTACAAAGACATCCCCGACATCGAGATTGAAGAGATTGGACGCCTCAAGTTCCGTGGCCGCTTCTCCACCGGTACCGACCGTGACCACATCAAGTTTGTCACTAGCAACGACTCTCGTGAGACGATTGAAACCTGGGAAGCCTGCTTTGCTGAGGGTGTCCGTGGTGAGGAGGTGACACCTGAGGTGCCCCCTGCGGTCCAAAAGCTCCACGACGAGTCTTTGACGCATGGACGCGACGTCCTGGCTCAAGCAAACCCCAAGGAGAAGGAGAAGTGGATGGCCAAGGACGGAACGGACTGGAGTGGAGCTTTCGGCAAGGACCCTACGGCACTCATGGATGGCGAACAGGAGGACTTGAACGACGAATCACGCGACACTTTCGACTCGGACGATGACAGCAGCGATGTCGATCTTGGACTTACGGATGCTAGCACCAACCAAGGCAGCACCAACCAAGGAAGTGATGATGCTCGCAAGTCCGTCGATAGCGCCAATAGCGACGCGTCATCCAGCGTCTCGAAGAAAAACAGCAACGGCCCTGTCCAGGCTTACAAGGACTACCAGAGCAGGAGCAGAGACTTGCATCGCCAGCACAGAGGCCTGATGCAGTGGCGTCCGATGCGTAACGTGCAGTTCGCCAAGGATGAAGCCAAGTACGCTGTGCGAAAGATTACGAAGCTTGGATCTCTGAACGGACGCAAGCCCGATGTCGAGACTGAAGTTTAATCATAGTTTCCTTTGTTCATTACAGGAACAGATGGGGAAGCGAGGGAATGGGATATGGATAACGATATTTTATTTTCGCAAGTCTTCTGTAATGTCTACGAAGCATACCTAAATGACGCAAATTGCGATGATGGGGGCGTTAGGAAATGTATTTGTAGTCAAAGCAGGCAAATGAAGTTTTGAATCAGTCGACCTTCTTGTTGAAGCATGTGCCCTTGAGTTGAGTATACTGTAAACTTATAATGTTGGCCAGATTTGGGCTTTCTTCGACCCAGGAACAGGAAACACCACAAGTCCATGTCTGCATGAATAAAACTAGTTACCCCTAAACTCTATCGGCCTCTAAATTTGAAAGTCTCATTCCAACCAGCCTTCACCGGCTCTGACTCTGACATACGGGCCCGTATTCCCTCAGCCAAATCCTTCTCAATCTTGCATCGACCATTTTCTCCCGCCTTTCGATACCAGTTAGCCAACATGAGTCTTATTTGCAAAGCTCTAGTTTGGCATTCGCGGTCTCCATCTCGAAGCCTCTTTGCAAGAGCACCCAAGCTGACCATCCAACATTGCCCTTTGCCTTCATCTCTATTAAGACGCGCCAGAAGCTTGCAAGCAAGCACATGAGCATAAGTTTCCCTTCCCCAAGTAGGCTTATGACCAAGCCTATCCGTCCTTTCCTTGAGATTTGTAGCTAGCTTAAAGATCAATGAGCTGTCTTGGCCGTGATAATTGGCCATGTACATGTACTCTGTAAGCAAAGAAATTGTACGTTCATCACACAACCCAAATTCCACCTCAGCGCTCTTGACGACCTTGTCGTAGCTTGGCAGAACGTGCTCCCCCAGCTTTCCTGGCCAGTACTTCAAAAAGTGGCCCGTCATTGACAGAACCACGGGATGAAAGTTGCCCAGGTAGTCCATGAAAAGGTCAATGCAAAGCTGATAGACTCGTTCTACTGGCAACTTAATGTCCTGAAGACAGAAGAAACGTAGTGACTCGAGAGCGTATACCATAGGATCTTCTGCGTCGAGGTGTACCTTGATGAGTCCTATGATGCCCGTCAAAAAATTCCCAACTAGATGGTCGTCTCGATTCCGCGCCAGGACTACAGAAGAGACCTCCTTTTTCCTGGGTTCAAGTCGGAATGCGATACCTCTCATGTAGAGAATTATCCTCCATATATAGACAAGCATCCATGGATCCTTCTTCTGAAGTAACTTGTCAAAGAGGGACAGCGCCTTGTGTAGGGTCTTCTGGCATTTTCCGTTGGTATCGTCTGGCCGCGTCACCAAAATAGAGGCACCGTGGCATTGGTCGGACACAGCCTTCCAATCGCTGGAATTGTCGCAATAGCCTTCCGGGGGATTGAGACTGAAGAAGTCGCCAGTCCATCCACTGACTCCATCTGATCCCCGGTCGAATACCCGCATGAAATAACCCCACACATTGAAGAGCGTTTTTTCTAGCTGGGCGAGCCTCGGATCATCTGGTGCCAGCAGAGAAAGATGTTTATCGAGTCGATATGCAAGTTTCTCAGAATCTTGGAACTGCTTCTGGGGAAGACTTTGTGCAGATCGTGCTCTGTCTGACGTCCCAGAGAGGGCCTGTGTGATTGAATCGATTGGTCGGCATTGTGATTGGTTTTTGAAGAATCCCCATGCTGCGAACTTCTTCTTGTACATGTTCTCACTGACGTCCGGCTCTCAATTAGCTCACGAAGAAAATGCTTGGCTTGGGGACTTACGATGCTTTGAAGCCATGCGCATTATCCATTACCTTCGAGACCGCGCTGAGAGATTTGGCTTCGTCTAGGTAGAGGGTTTTGAGTATCTGCTTCTTCGATAACCATTCTCGTTCGTCGTGCTCTGCTTTTCTCCCAGGGCGCCCCTTTTTCAACGCTGTTTGGGGCTTGCTGGTCGATGGTAAAGCTGACGAGGCTGCGTCGTGAGATGTTGACTGTTGCGACTGAGAAGGTGTGGGGCTGAGAGTTTGAGTCTCCTCCCGTACTCGTGTCGGAAAGGCACGTCTCTGATCTATGAGAGGTATCTCTGATTGATATGCAGCGGATTCGAATGACGGCGGGGATACTTCGCTTGACTCAGCAGTGCTCTGAAGGCATATCCAAGCGTCATAGAACTCGGAATGCTGGTCAAGTTCCATCGAATCCATTACAAAAGAGTTTCTGGAGCAACACGAGCCGAGTATGAATGATTCTGAGGTTTTTCGAAAGGGAGAGATTTCAAAAAAGATGTTTAGCGTGATGGGATTCTCAGAGGCCGACGAAGTTGGGGGATCACAGTAGGTCCGAGACGGATACTTCGCCATCCATGGAATCAATGCCTGTCAGGAAGTTCGCAGATGACAACTTATCTAAGGTCAGTGGAGGCTCCTTTTTGGGCCATTAAGTTCCAGACTCTTCACCCCATGCTCATACTGCTTGTCGTTGGTTAATGACAATATTCCCGCAGTACTTCCGGCCAATTGCTACTCTCGCGACCGAGTGGCACAATGACTTATGGTGTACTGCTAGCTGCATGATCTGATTGGACATATCAAAACAGACTGCATTAAAGTTCCTTTTAGGTTGATTGGCTAAAGCGGTATCACCGCTTGGTCGGGACAAGACACACTGCATGTACCGTTGGGTCTGGTGGTTGGTGAACATTAATGCCATTGGTAGTTGCTGTGGCCAGCCCGGTACTCTGCAGGAATCATGGATGGGCTCCTACGTTCTCAAGAAGCAACGCGGACAAGCTTGCAATGATATGCGTTGGACTTGCAGAAGAGATGCATATTGATTCTCAGTCGAGCCAGACAACCATGAGCAGGCTCGCCAGTCATTTTGTCCACGTCGACGCCCTGCTATCAATTCGTGTCTCCTTTGGGGTGGAGTGTGAAATGGTCCTGCATGCAAGTCATCGACTGTGCCGTCTTAGGCATTTCATGGTGCTCGCGACCGTCCGGGCAAGAGACAAGTGATACGTACGGTATCCAATTCCAGTTTATATGCATCTCAGGAGCTCCAGGGAAAGGATGGACATTTGAACCCTGGGCAAATGTTTTCACAAGTATAAGTAGGCCTGAAAGCTCCCCGTAACAGCGGTGGTCATTCTAGATAGATCAGACACATACATACAAGCTCTATCTCTGTCTTTCTTTCATTCTTTCTTTCCTGAGATCTCGGTATCAACGCAATCACGTTGTCTCGCACAACATGTGGTCAGACAACTCCTCCACCGTGACCGGCTTCTCCGTTGTCTCTGAGTACGATGAGCATGCCATTAAGCTCGAGGTAGACTCCATGCTTTCGATGATTCGAAAGGACATGAAAAAGTTCAAGGAACAGTCGGATGAATCGAAGACCAGGCTCAAGAGACCAACAAAAGCCAAACACAGAGCCTTTGTCGCGGTTTGCAGCCCGCACAGTGTATCTCGCCTCTCAAATAAGTGCCAGAGTCTTCAGAAACCGGCTTTCCATTTCTTTAGAAGTAAGAATATTCCTCTTGCGTTATTATCATCTCCTATCATTATAGCAGCTGTGATCTGACGCGTTGGAAAGGGAAGCGCTCTTCTGTGGTTGTCACCACTGATTCCGCACTCGATTCGACCATCCGTGACTTAGCGAAGAGCCATGAGTGCGATGAGCTTGTTCTCGTTGTGAGCGGTCATCTTGAAGTCATAGACTTCGACGTTCCGTCAAACTTTCGAGTGCTGATGGTGCTTCGTTGTGGCTTCGGCTCCAATGCGAAAAGGTACCTGCACCTTGACGGGTCCTCGACTTTTGGTGGCAGTATGATCCAGCGGTGGGCACAGAAGGAACGAAGACGCCGTTTGTTTTTAGGACCTGCGGTGCTGATTGACATCGACCCCGAGGAGAAGTCTTGGGCAAATTCCGAGCAGGCGTTCAAGCAAAATCTCAGCAGCCGAGAGAAGACAAAGATCAGACGTCACGTGGAGAAGATGAAGAAGACATCTGTGGACGACGGCGAGTGGTGGAAGAGATGGAGAGGAAGCCTTGCTTCTATCTTGGGCATCCTAGCTTGTGGTACAAAATTCGCTGTCTCGATCAAGGCCTCTGCAGGAGGTGCACTGTTTCAGTTCCAATATGGCTTGCTCAATATCAAGGTTGGGGCAGCATGTGCTGAGGCTTCCGGATTCGTGACTGCGGCTGGCCCTGCCGTACTCATTGGTGTTGGGGTTGCTGCAGCAGTATACTACGTGCCCTGGGACTCGATCCTCGAATGGCTTGGGGGTATTCTGTCTTGGCTTTCAGACGGTTTTATAGCGATCTGGGAGATGTTCAAGGATTGGATGGCCGGCGGGAACCAGAGTCACAATGACTTTCAAAGACGCCGGGAGAGAAAGGGGAACTCCAGAGTACCGAGACCGATGGATTTCTCCTTCTAACGCCTCACTACGTATGCCATCGCACTACGGCACCTATCCCTTGTGGAAGACGTTGACCATTCGTATCAGCTTTACTTCTAAATCTTTTGCTCAACCGTTGCCACATTGCTCGCTATAGCTAGAATCATTTGAGGAATCGCACTTGATGGATCTGAGTCTAAGGGTGAGGCTGTGAGAACGGGACACCTCGAGTGAGGACTAGCGGGATGATGAAGAGTATCGCATTTACAAACTATGGTACATGAATAATAAGGCGCATAAGACTGTTTTCAGTCCTTGATAATTCCGTAAGGTACTCTCATCCAGAGTACCCAGTGCCATGTCCGCGGCCGCTTCCCTGTCGGTTCGTAGTGCAGTCAGGACGAACGACAACGTCAGGCGCATAAACCGGCAAGTCAGACGGGTTGTTCGGGATGGTGACCTCATCGGTAACAACGCTGACGAGCAGGTTGTCTACGTTCTGCCTGTCCTGTACCTCGCCGTTGACCAGAGAAACGCGCCAGTGGAGGTTCTTCTGCAGGTACGGGATCACATCCTCGGGGGCCAGGCTGTCGACCATGCCGGCGAGGTAGCGCTCGACGAGGGCCAGAGTGATGGGGATCTGGCCAGTGATCTGCTGTCCGCGGGCGTGGCCCTCCTGGCAGTTCCGGCAGGCCGTGTTCTCGTTCTGGCCGAAGGTGGCGAAGACGCCGACGTGGGAGTGCTGCGTGGGGTAGAGCAGGGGCGAGGCGTCGTCGACGTCGCCGAGGAAGACGTGGACGACGTAATTGCCGCCGAGCTGCGCCTTTTCGGCCTTGATGTTGACCAGCCACTCGAGGTACTTGTTCTCCGCGCCGACGAGCTTCTTGAGCTCGCGCTCCTTGGGGAGGTGGACGCCGTTGGTCTGGGCCAGGGGGGCCTGCTGCTCTGGGGCCGCCGCCGCCGCCAGTTGTCCGCGCTCGGCTTTGATGTGGTTCTTGGCGCGCTGCTGGAGTTCCTGGGTGGCGTTATCGAGGTCGGCGCTGCTGCTGCGCATGATGTTGGCAAAGGTGGCCATCTTGCCGTAGAGACGGTCCAGTTCGTTGATGACGTCCTTGGGAGTCGGGAACCTCGCCTTCTGCGTCTCGGGGTAGGCGTAGCCAAAGACCTCGGTGGTGCGGACGCCCTCCGAGGTCCAGAACTTCTGCTCGGTGCCGTTGCTGGACTGGGCAAAGGGGGCCAGCGGGGTATCGATGCCCTCCGGGTCGCCGGCCTTCACAATGAAGTTGCCCCAGTTCGCATCGGACGGCTTGGTCGTCACGTAGGTGAGGGGGTCTGAGGGCTTGTCGTGGATGGCCTGCCAGATGGCGAAGAGGCGGTCGATATTGGCGTGGTGGAGCCAGAAGATGGGGTCGAAGGAGGAGATCTCGGGGTTGGCCATGTGGCCGCCGCGGCCGCCGGTGTAGTTGTGGACGGCGTTGTGGACGTCCTCGATGCTCCCCCAGCCGCGGAAGTCGATGTTGCTGGGCTTCTGCGCCTCGAAGCGGTTGCTCGACGCCGTGGCGAACTCGGTGTAGGACTGCAGGATGAAGTTGACGCGTTCCGTGAGGTTCTTGCCCTTGGGGCTGCCCTGCTCGCCCTGGAAGAAGGCCAGCAGCTGGCGGTTTATCTCGGCGTCGCCGTCGCGGATGTTGGGGTAGCGCACCGTGGCTCCGACGCGGGGGACCTAAAGTGCGGATGTCAGTATGTTTGCTGGCAGAGGAGAAAGGGACTCTGCGCACGGTGTTGATGTCCCGCAGAGATGCGGACTCTCTGAAGGTGTAATTCGACAGGGGGTTGATGTCGGACTTGCCCGACAGCGCCTTGGGTCTGACGACTTTGTTGAGGGCCGCGGAGGCGGCTTGAGGGGGGAATACGCCGAGGTCGGGACGGGCCCAGTCCCAGTACGGCATGCGGAAGGTCTTTGCTGCCTTGACGTAGTCGGCCTTGCGCTCATCTTCGGTGTAGGCGTTTGCAACGAAGTTAACGTGCTTGTAGAGCTCGGTCTGATCGTGGGTGTGATTAGTCTTTTTGCACCGTACAGGACGCTTTCAGGGGTAGAAGCCTCACCTCGAAGATGGCGAGATAGGGGCGGTGCCAAGTGAGGAAAAGGATGGAGCTGTGTGTGCAGAAGCCTCCGAAGTCGTTGTCAACGCGGACCATGTTGTTCCATGGCTTGTCTGGCCACTTCTTGTAAGGCAATCCGTGGATGGCTAGCTTTCATGTTAGGCGCGTGTAGGAGCAGAGGTGGAGGACGGCAACTTGCCAGCGAGTTCGAAAAAGGAGAGGGGCATTCCCTCTGGCACATTTTCCTTGAATCTCTCCAGACCAAGGAGGTAGAGGTTCCACTGATCCGGCTGGTTCTTGATCATGTCCCGAACCTCCATACGAACAGGAGGGTTCTCTGTGATGTGTTAGTAGGTAAATTGAAGGAAGACTTGCAAGTCACCTACGAGGATCATCGGCTGGGATGCCGTGAACAAGGATAGGGCCCCTGGTGCCGTCAGAAGACATGTTGACAAGATGTGATGTGGTAGTATTGCAAAATAGAGTGTAGAGAGCGAAGGTAGTGAGGTGAGAGTCCTCTTGTCATACCGGCTTTTAGAGGTCATCAGATTAAGCTTATATACTTTGTCCCTCACAGTCGGAACTCCTACTTACACTCCATCGCCGCGGGATTCTCTCCCGCTCACCGAACGGCTGCGAAAACGCCGGTACCTCGGGACCTCGTTCAGCCCTACTCAGCAAGGGGCTGTCTCACATCCGGGCCGCTGGGCATATCCCGTCACACCGGCCGCGCGCCGCGGTGCGGGGATGATCTCCAGCCAGCCATGTCAGCTCGGGCGCGCGGCTCAGCCGCAGCAAACACTCGGCATGTCAGCATGAATCAAGCCAATGAACGACTCTGCACGATCTCACCGACTTGCGAGACATCACGACATCGTCCACTTCTGGTCGTATAAATCAGATTGTGGCTTGAAGGGGAGGGGGTGACCCCCCCGTTTCCCGTGACGAAATCTTTGTCTCGCGGTTGCGTGGGTGCGTGCTGGGCATGCCGTCAGCTACGGTCAGCAAATACCCCTTCCGGCGACTTTTGAGCGTTGGATGCCTTGTCGTTGAGAGTCTCGGTCGGGAGCGAATCACGCGTGGTCTTGGTCGGAAGATCCCTGTCTTGGCGTCTATGAGGCGGAGGCTGAAAGGCTATCTGGTTGGTTTGTGGAATCCTTGAGATGTAGGAGAATCGCGACCCTCTGGCTACGGTTTCAAGCTGCAGGTTCAGGTAACTAGGAGAGACATGGCCCTGCTGACGTTCTAGCATGGCACTTGGAGCTGAGGGCGCGTTAATCTTGATGAGGTCGTACACAATTCGAATCACACAATTTTCCGCGCATAACCAACATGAAGGAAGGAAAGAACTCCCTCAGATCGATTTTTCATTTGAGCTTTGCTGAGATCGCTATTATTGACTCCCTCGCTTTGCTCCTTCGTCTGCACAAAAGTTCATTAATATAAAATGAGGGACGATAGGGCTACAAAGACGAGAGGAGGGACGACGAGGGACGACGAGGGACGACGAGGACGAAAGGAGGAACAGAGAAGAAAGAGGGAATCGAGAGATAGCAGTATTTGCAATAGAGAAATTCTGCCGCATACGTATTTGACATAGATGTGCTGGTGCTGTAGCCCTCAATGTTCTGACATTTCGCATACCAGTACTTCTGCGTGGCGTGGAGGCCGAGCGTGGGTCCCTAAATTACCTAAAAGTCGGTAGATCATGATCCAGATAGTAGATTCGAAATCCCACGCGGTCATGAACTTGCACCCGTTGTGAACGCCGCTCATTTCCCTTGGAGTGTATGTGAGGCTCGCAATCTGGTCTCGACTGGCTTGTACTAGAGTAAAGCCGCAGCCGGAGAAAGTGACCCGGTTTTCTCGGCGGTGATCTATGGTCGTTTTCTGCGATGTGTTGTACTGAATGAGATAAATCTTGGATTTGATTCGGCCCTCGTATCTTGCCATCAAAAGGCTCAAAAATAGAGCGCGGGGGCCTGGGGCCTGCATCATTTGAGTGAGCATGCCAACAGTGTATTCACGACCCTCAGGCCCAGCCCTCAAACCTAGCGACAGGTCGTAGTTGAAGGACCAGAATGCAAAATATTCGAACGCAATGGGCTCGTCGAATGCAACGCCCAGACCCCATTTCGTAGATCCTAGGTCTCTAATAACCTTGCTCACGTCCCACGTTTTCCGAGGCAATGCTTGGAAGACTGTCAAGTCTTTCTGCGGAAGCACTCCAAAGCTGGCATCCGCAATCCATGCGTGTGTACCCAGATACGTTCTCGCATATTCATCGGCTGTCGAACGCGCGTTGGAATCGTCCACTGCGAGTCGTCTATAACGGCGTGTACCGAATAGAAATGGCGCAAGTCCCTCGGTCCGAGGGAAACGACTTTCGAATGCTCTTTGCACGACGCATCTCGACTCCTTGCAAGCTGTCCATAACCCAGAATCGTCTCTTATGAGAGGGATTTTGTTCATTTCGCCCAGCAGGTACCGATCTGGGTGCCGATCTATGGGCAACGTGGTAAAGTATTTATCGTCGTCGTTGTCGTATTCCACCATGAAGTAATGAATACGCGGCAGACAGATAAGACGGATAGCGAACTCCCATATCAGAAGTCTCAATTCAGGAGGGAGCTCCGGAAACTGACTAAACATGATTGGCTGGTCGAACTTTGAGCAGCTTCAGAGGGCAGGCGTGAGGGTGTGAGGGCAGAATGCCGAGGGCTACGCTTCGGTGGTAACGTTGGGACGCTGGAAAACTGTCGCGTCAGGGCTCATCTATTAAAATTAAAAAGATAGGTGCCTCCGAATACCTACGCTTGCGTTATTGAAGGGCACGGAGAAGCAAAAGCTTCCCGTCCTTCGTCAAATATGCCAGGATTGGCAGGAGCCGACAACAGTAGGGAAGACGGACGACAGAAAACGAAACCTAAAAAGAAGGTAACGGAGATAGAAATATGGGATGCACAGCGAAAAGCAACAAGGACAGATGACGGTATGGGTGGGCATCTTAGCTTTATCCATCTACCCGGATAGCCAATCCTGCCACTATTTACGCTGGAAGCATGGGTTTTAGCACTATGGGACAATTTCAATGTCTATTTGAACGACGGCCATACGGTCATGCATTCTGCCCTCGTTGTGCACTTGATTATGCATGTGTCCTCATTCTCTGAGAGACACGAGCGAATTTCACAAGCAAGAGCGAGGTCCTTTCGAAAACGGAGATATGAGGTGAGGGTTCGAAGAGGTGTTCTCATAGGAACCTTGGAAGTACCGCTCTATCTATGTCTGCTTTTTCGAGTCCTTTCCGCGCCCACCAAAGCCCCAGCCAATCTGGTTTGCCATCTTGACATTGACTCCAAGTTCGTCAGCATACGAATACACCAAACCTGGGTTCTTCTGGAACCAACGTCCGCACATGATAACGTCCAAACCAGACTGAAGAAACCCCTCTGCCATGACACCCGTGCTGATTCCGCCGACCGCAGAAACAACCATCCTATCTCCGACTGCCCTCTTGATCTCCTTGGCAAAAGGTGCCTGGTAGCCAGGTCCAGACTTGATGCTCGTAGATTGAAGAGGATGGATACCACCGGAACTGACGTCGAGAAAGTCAACACCTTTCTCGGCCAGAATCGGTGCTAATTTGCAAGAGTCTGCAACAGTTCAGCTCTCGGAAAATTCTTCCTTCATGTTATCAAACCAATCCGTCGCGCTGATTCGAACGAAAAGGGGCATATCCTCTGGAATGGAGGGTCGTACAAGATCTGTGATCTCAAGGACTAGCCTCACTCTGTTCTCCCAGCTTCCGCCGTATTCATCTGTGCGCTGGTTGTTGATGGGACTCAAAAACTGATGAATGAGGTAGCCGTGAGCGGCGTGGATCTCGATCACGTCGAAGCCAGCCCTGACGGCCCTCTTTGCTGCGTCCACGAAAGCCTTCTTGAACTCCTGAATTTGCTCAAACGTCATTGCTCTCGGCTGCGGGTAGGCATCGTTGAAGCGCAGAGCAGAAGGTGCATACACCTCGTCAGGCCATCCACCAACCTCCGCGCTTGCAGTAGCGTTCATGTGCAGAAAGGGCGCCACGGTGCTCGACTTGCGGCCGGCGTGACTGAGTTGGATGCCGATCTTCTGGCCTTGACTGTGAGCGAACTCGATGATCCGTCTCAGCGGCTCGATCTGGCCGTCTTCCCATAAGCCGATGTCTTGAGGTGTGATGCGGCCTTCCCGCTGAACTGCAGTAGATTCCATCAGGGCGAGACCAGGTCCGCGCTGGATGATGCCACCCAGGTGTGTCAGATGCCAATCAGTTGCGTATCCATCCTTTGCAGAGTATTGGCAGAGGGGCGCCAAGAACAGCCGGTTTTGAAAGGTGATGCCACGGACGGTCAGCGGAGTGAAGAGTTTGGGAATAGGGGCGCCGGTGGTTGTGCAGATTGCGGCGCCGGAGACTGGATCCTGGAGCGGAGTGTAGTACGAGACATCTTTTGCCGCTGGGTTGTCTATAGCTGAAAATTGGGGGGCCTCTGCGGCTCCGTTGATCTGTGACATCTTGAAAAGAAGGTGACAAGGAGCTGAAAGTGACGAACTTAAACAGCTCTTGACACATTCGACCTTTATGAGAAGTCTACGTGATTTATACGGGTGAGAGCAACTACTAGAGCTCTTTGAATTAGTCAAAATCTTCATTAGGCCTCCAGCGCATTCGATCTCGAAGCCGATGATACTCGGCGCATGCGTTCCGTCACCGAGCCGGCCGGATTGTGGGGTCTCGGCCAGCTCATCCGTGGTGCGAGCAACAGCATCACAGTGAAATCCCTTGAGTATGGTCAATTGTCGGAAACTCTATCCGCGTCTGCTAGAACAAGTTGGGATCCAGTTACCACCGTAGCTAACAAATGCATGTCTGGGTAATGGGATCCGGTGTAATGTCTATTTTCGCCGACGGTCAAATAGACCCCTTGCCGAGACATTAAGATTAACAGACCACTAACCACCCAAATAGCCTCAATAGGCGACTCATAGGATTGAACGCTTTTTGTATACGTCTTGTATGAAATAGCGTAAATGATCTATTGCTATTAATCCATTACTACTACTTTATCGTATGTGTTATAGAGTGTAAGCCTAATACACAGACTAACACACATTATCTGAAACTCGTCACGCCAGTTCCACAGGGCGAACTGTTCCGTCTACTTCTGTAGCCCGAGTTTGTGATGATAATTCGACAGGGGGCGGTGATGCCTTACTCAGTTCTATGGTCTCATGAGCGTGATCCCCTGAGAGTTCCTGCTTATTATCATAGCCGCGTTGGTGGATATCTCTCTCTCCAGCAGCAATCTGCGAGATTCTTGCTGCTCCGTTTTGCTTCCTTTGCGCAGGCACACGAACAGCCCGCCGCCAACGAGAGCGAGAACTACAACTATGACGCCAACAGCTGTCCCGGCGATCGCTCCTGTTGACAGGCCAGAGGCTTCTGTTTTGTGATCTTGGGTCGGAATGCGCACCTCGAGCGGCAAGACGGGGTGATGAACTTCAATGGGGCCTTGGTTCGGGAGATCTGTCAGAGGCACCTTCGTCCAAGACGTCGTAATAGTACTATCGCTCCGTCCCGTCGTCACGATGGGGAAGAACCAGATATCGGTCGGCGTACTGACAATGCTGTAGCAATCACGGGTGTCAGCTTTTCCTGTAGGTGGGTCGTAGCAGTTCCAACCGGGCGGACAGCACCATACTTGGACGTATCGTTGTGAGCTTGTGAGGTCCAAGGTCTTGGTGCAAGCCGCCGTCCAGTCGCTGATGCAAGCTGTACCTGGGTAGGCTAAACTAGTCACGTCATCTGAAACCAAAGACTTGTCAGCCACTTCTTTGTATCATTCCCATAGCCTGGTCTTTCTCACCGAAGTCGTCGAAAGGTTTGAAGATATTGGTGTAGGTTTTCGGGAAACATTGTGCCGGGAACGACGTTGTTGTTTCCTCCACGAACTGAAGCCCCCAGCAAATCGTCCGTGGCGTTACTTCGTTTGCTTTCCCTTCGCACCGAATTCCCTTGGGAATGATAGAGCAGACGCTGTCTGTGGCAGAAAAGGGTGTCGTTTGGGGCGCCAACTCATAGACCCTCGACAGTTTTTGTCCTTTCGTAACCGACCAATGTGTCGTTGTCGCTGTGGTGTAGACCTGCGTTGAACTCGCCATGACTTCGCGGCAAATTCTTTTTTTTTTTTTTTTTTTTTTTTTTTTTTTTTTGTTTTTTTTGGGGGGGCCAAAAAAGGGCCGGGGGGTAAAAACCGGGGGAGCGGAGGGGGAGAGGTTTGGTAATTTAGGG
>JAKMXC010000053.1:0-170089 GCA_025328345.1 Colletotrichum sp. SAR11_59 | reverse complement strand
CTGTTTTTGGTTGGGAGGGGGTGTGAGGTCGTTGAGAGGGGAAGTGTGTTGGAGGAGTTGAGGGGGGCGCAGGGGGTGGTTTGGGGGAGGACGATGGAGGTTTTGGGGCCGTATTTGTGAATTTGCTAAACTATTAGGGATAGGGGCGAGGTTAATTGGAAATACCTATCGCTCACAATATTTGAGTCTGAGGATTTAACTTCATGAAAAGAGGTTTTCTCAGCGCATTAACCTCTTCTTAGTTTCTATTACTTTCATATCAGCTATTCACAGGGCCGCGAAATAAGCATAACTCTAACAAGCCTCTATAGCTGCTGGTATCAAAAGCCAATCCATCATTATGATATGAACACAGCTAATAGAAAACCAGATGACCTGGCGTCACTCAAAATGGCAGAGCTATGACTGGATTGGTAATCTGTGAATTTGAAGACCGAATTAAGTCAAAACAACATGCCACAGGAATCCATTTGTTTTATCAGAAAACCACAAAGCAAACGAGGGAGCTTGTGGTGCGAGATTCTCATGATGAAGTTGCTAGGGGAATTGTTGTAGAGGGGTTGGAAGAGTCAGGGAAGTTGAGAGGGGCTAGAATTGGGAGTGTTTGGAGTCGCGATTAAAGGTTGTCGTTTTCAGGATGTGTTCAACCGTACAAGCCGTAGGGGTCTTCTTTGAGACTTCGTGTCGATTTGAATCGATACCATGTGTCGCTGTGCTTCTCGGCGAGATCTACTCGTGCTCACACGACTATCTGGCGAGATCCTTGTATCCAAGTGCTTACGTTGATCATGCAAGTTGTTTGCGATGTGTAGGGCCTATGTTTCATTGGTCCAGCCTGCAGCTGTGTCATAAAAACATACAAAGGTGTGTATTCGAAAGGATTCAGTGCATTGCGAGCTGGCCTACCACAATTTTGGCAAGTACGATACTACAGTCTAGCGATAAGGCTGCAGCTGACAGGTTGGCAGCCTTCACGCTGGGAATGACGTCGGTCGCATCTTCGGTTGCATTCTGTGCCTCCAAACTAGTGCGGCGCACGTAAGCCATACCCAATCAAAATGCGTGCTCTCGAGTTGCTTGTTGTGTGACCAGGCTGCTGTGGTGGCGGGTGTGTTTGAGTGATAACTGCATGACTGCAAGCGTGGGAGAGTTGATGGATATATTAAGCATTGCATCCTAGATCTGATCTCATCTGCCCTGGAGTTCGCACCTTTCTGTTCTCCCTTAAAAACAACTTCCTACACGGAACGTCAACCTTTTGAACACATTCTCAATGTCGGCCATCTTCCCCCTTCCGAAGGAGAAAAGAGACCTCGAATGCTATTTAAATAATTGCTCACAGCTGGCCGAAGTATTTGAGGAGGATGAGGACGTCGACGGCGTGGGGGTAAGTAGGCGAAAGTGACGTTGGACATTGAATCAAACAAGTTTGACCTCGATGCTGACGAGTATTATTATATGACTAGGTAATCATAGGATTTCTTGGCACAGCATGGCTCGTGGTCATCATCGTTGTTCTTCGTTACTGCTTAGCCTTTGATCCCACCGCCGATCCATTTGCGAACCCTAGACGAGATTATCGAAATGGCCGTCGGCGCACTTTGAAACCCAATCCTATCGATGTCAAGACCGTAGGGATGTTCTCCCGTCTTCGTCGACGCCTTGGCCATCATTCACATTGGAACGTGGCTATAACAAAGGTACTGATATACTGGTTGATCTACCCAAAGACACTGCTGAACCTCGCTCGATAGGTATTACTAATACTGTGTGATGTCCAGCTTCTGACTGGATTCGGAATCCTGTTCAGCAGCTTTGTCCAATTGAATTGCTACATGACGGCATATTCGTGGCAGATCATCAGCTACCTAGCATGGTTCTCAAACCTCACGCATGCCGCATGCCTTACGGCTCTCAGAGAGTATCTGTATCGACATCAAATAGAACGAAATTTTCGAATGGTGTTAATGTCTCTCTTGTTGACCGGGCTGATTACAGCCATATCAGCAACGGGCTATTTCAACTGGAACTCAAATTTCGACGCATATGTATATTATGATGAAGGAACGGCGGCTGTGCCCTCCTCAAATGCTCGCTGTTTCTTCAGCCAGAGCTCAATTGAAGCCCACTGGAACGCTCGTATATGTGAGGGAGATAACATTCTCGCAAAAGACGGATTCCGCTGCAACACCGGGTATGACTGGTCTAGTGGGCAGGCCCAGGTACTCACAGCCACTACAGCATACGAATCATCTATCATGTCGATCATTCTGGTTACTTTCAGCTTCGTTAGTCGTTCGATGAAAATGTTTCGGAAACTGTCAGAAATATCCAAATACACCATTAGACACAGCATCAGAAATTGGTCAACAGATTGCCTACGGGCGGTCAGCAGGAACTATCGACGTCGCGAGACAACAAGACTGCAAAGAATGCTGTGGAACACCTTTCGGCCCCTAGACCTGATGATCGGTTTTTATTTGGTGGCGAAACTTTATCTCGACGTTCTCACATCCGAAATGGCGGACGTAAGTCTCTTATTTTAAATTTACTCTCAAGCGCCCGTGGAGAAAGCAATGAGATCGCAACGGTGAATATCGGTTGACGAGTAGTATTTAGCTTTTTTGGCTTTTCATATCCTCACTCTGGGGCACAATTCGCCTCTTAAACGCACGCATTCCCAGCGAATTCGACGAAGACGATTGGAGTTTTGGTCAAATAATGCCAGTCTTCCTCCTACTTGGCCCAATTATGACAGTTTCGGTGTCGATTGTTGGCACCTTTCGGAGGCAGCAAAGGTTACAGACGGCAGGCATAGATAGCATTCCTAGTACACAAGTAGCGACTATGCTTGGTGCTCATCAAGATGGTAGTATCAAATCGTATGTCTCATGGAATCATACACTAACTGTGGAGAAGTTATGTCAGCGAGCCGACAAGCAGTTGCCGACGACTCGGGTCCTGCATTGAGCATTGACCGAGATATTGAGGCGGGATCGAGTTTAGCCTCCGCAGCTGGACAAGCCTCCCATGCGCACCAAGAACCTGAGACGATTCCCCTAAGCAATCTCCAACAGTCCCCAAGAGAAGGCATAATGGCCGGCAACGAAGCCGTATCAGAAGCATTTCGGTCATTGGCCACATCTACCGCCCACACCGGAGGTATCATCATTTTGCCAAATCAAGACACATTTACCAGGATTGAAAATGTGGATATCCATGCATCGCTTTCTTCCCGCTTCTCGCAATCCCAGTGGATGGTGATGGTTTTGTGGTTCTTCTGCTTACAATTTATCAGTCTTGTTGCTGTTATTTTTTATTTTCTAGTGGGTGCCTTCCCGGCTGTCACTTTTTCTAAAGAACTAAAAGACATGATGAAACCTTTCTCATTGCTGAAAAGTTCTGCTTTGTCCGTTTTCGTTCTACAGCCGATGAACTGTTTTATCCTTGTGGTACTCGGGCTGTACAACGATGATGGCAGTCTTTCGAAACCTCAACTGTCACTCTGTATTCTGCTTTTCCTAATCCTGCTGGGATGTTGCATCATGACTATCATTCCCTTCGTCTCACCTTTTTTCATGTGGTACTATGCGTTGGGCCCGTTGCTCATCACAGTCATTCAGTTTCTGTATCTAAGTTTTCGATAATTGATTCAAACTCAAAGCAGATATGAGCCTTGTACAGAAATAGCTAAGAGTATCCCGTAGAAACAGTGTGCGGCACAAAGCTGAGCGTTAAGTAGTGTCATACCCTTGAGTACCCTCTTTAAGTTTTTTCTCTTCCTTATTCTAATTTCTCAACCAGGTCTAGCACATGGCTAATCTATACCTGCCTCAACTGTGACGAAGATGTCCAAGAGTACCAGGTTAACCAATGCGATCAATGTTGCCCTTGGCAGGCAGCAAGCTAAATACTGAAGTACCAGGTCGTCTACGGCCTCAAGCCAGTGTACCACATACTCCCACAACCGTTCCAACAAATGCAAGCAAGGATCTTTTCCAATCAGTGCGACCCCAATCCGCCACTAGTTTCTTCAAGTCCATCTTCTCGCCCCTAGTAGCTCCAAGTTGCCCGTTGATCGCCTCATTAAATGGGTACGAAACGAAGATGGTATACGGCACAATTGTCCCCACGATGCCGGCCGCAGCGACGAATAGCTGGAACCTCAGATTGCCTGTCTTCTTAGGCTCCAAATAGGCCAAGTAGGCGAAGCTAGCAGCAGTGCCGGTGACAATGATCTTTCCAACGTATCTGCCGACGTCCCAGGCGCGCTTCCATTGCTGAGCGACCAGCGGGGACGGCGCCTTTTGAACCGCTGGCATAAACACAAAAGCACCGCTGAAGTAGTAACCTGTGGTTTTGAGATGTTAGACATTTCGGAGTGAGCGACGGAGCTTGAAAACTGACCACTCATGAACCCTGCCAGGGTGAGGGTGAGGGCTTCGGGAGAGACAGGCATGGTGATTAATAACGAAGTAGTCAATTGGTGATTGTGTTTTCCCACTGCATGTTAATAAGAGAAGTTCAAGTAAAGGTTTTCTTCGAGATAAATACTTCCACCGCCGTGGGGACCCGAATCGTCGGCTGTTCGGACGGAGCCGGGCATTGCCGTTTTAGGAAGTTTCCGTGCGGCCTGCACAATATCCCCGTATTTCGGAGCGAAGGCAAGGAGTTCTGCCGGCCCATACTTACCAAATTTTCAAAAACTTTTCCCAATCAATCTGCCCGAGTCTGTCATTCAATTCCCTGTGAAATGATCAATCTTCTAGGTCGTCTGAGATCTTGTGGACGCACCTACATAGGCTAGGCATGGGGCGAATTATGAGCCCAAGTAAAACACCGAAATGGCGACAGTACTACTACATGCGCCTTAGCTTCGTCTCGTCAATAGCTTTCGAGATATTCACTTTCAGTGTGGTGCTCTAATTACTAAAGTGACTTTCACACCCAACCTCTGGCACGTTCCAGTCAACCATCAACGCCAGAGAATCAGCTAAAGACATTCCCTCCTCATTCCACTCGACGGGATGACTGAATAGTTCTTCTTCTACAAGTGCCCCATCCAATACCAACGGACGTGGTCGGGTAGTGGCAAAACTGTCGGCATTCAATGAAACTTGACATTCAGCTTGTTGACTGGAACCGGACTGTGCCGAGGAACATCTTGGAAGCCAAGTCCATGAGCGATGACAAGAGTAAAATCAGTTCGCTGAAGGGCTCGTTGTCCCATGTCTCATTCAAAGTCCCTGTGTTATCTCCGACAGGAGAAGATATATCTCAACGTCATTATGTGCAAGCATGAATGCGTAGAGGGTGAAATAGGGGTTCATCGGATAGAACAACAATTTCCTCGCCATTATTAGCCTCTAACAGAGATGAAAAGTGAGGAGACATCAAAAGGCAATTACCATGAGACGGACAGCTTGATGGTGTAACCGTCTGGTCCCGTCGATAGATATGATAAAGCGGAGAGGAGGTATCTCAGGGATTCCCGAGCATGAGCCAGTAATTCGTTCTGCCTAAGTGAATTCCTCGAGGCCGACAAGTCGATTTGCAAAGTGGAGGCCATAATTGCAGACGCAGCGTACGACGTTGCTGCAACCTCGCCAGACCAGAACGGATCATTTTCGCAAATGCAACGAAACTACGAGTGGAAATTAGCGAGACAACATTGGCAAGAGTTGGAGTCTTGACCTTTTCTAAGTCAGCCCTGATTCCATGCACCGTGAGCTCCATGCTCTCAACTTGCTCCGAGTAGCCATTACTATTCGTTGGGTGCCGGAGAGCACGAACGACCGCATCCTGAACTTCAGCCATGTCGGAGAACAAGTTGTACAGGCCATGAACGGGACTTATGGAATCCTGCGGAATAATTGTTTTCGGAATACGCCCTGGACCGAGCGATGGTGCTCGATCCATGATCTGAGATAAGGTTTTGTCAAGAATGTAGCGCAGCTCGACGGCATGCTATGTGTCTAATTGACCTACAGGAATTGCCTCTGATACCCTCACAGAGGAATCACGGCGTGGGAGAGATTCGTATACTCGACAAGCTGCCGCGTTCAAAGTCCATGCTCTCTCGAAGCACCCGACGTTGAAAGCGAACATCGCCTAATGCCGAAACGACTGGTCAACATGTGTTTTCTCAATGATGGTACATATAGACTTACCCCCGATAAGAGGGCCTGGAAGAGCGCAGTGGTTGGCAAGTCGGCCACACTCATATGCTGGAGACCATAGATGATGTTTTGTTCGTAGAATCTTTTGCTCGATTTCAGGTGCTTGTGAATATCGCCACTGGTAGTCTCAGCCATCTTGATACCAATGAAGCACCACGCTGCGTAATTGACCGAGACTATATAGTGGTTTCGTAAAGGTTCTTTGGCTTGTCCATTACGTAGAGCTAACCACTGAGCCTCCAAAGTTGGAAGAGAAATCACAGACTGTAAATCTGCTATGTATTTCGAGCCGGTGTTCTGTGCCCTCCCTGATGTCCATCAATGTTAGCTGATTAAGCAACCATATCTCGCCATCAGAAGAATATTCCGTACAAGTTACGATGCTGTCAATAAGCTCGACACTCGGATACGGCTTGCTCCTCGCAGAATCAGGGTCCGGAGCATGCCTGCTTGTCGGTGTCGTCCCCGTCGCTGTTCTAACCTGCTCTAACGCCGTCTCCATAATATGACGCCCAGGAACATCGTTGTCCTGGAACCAGACTTCCATCGAGAATGCGAGGAGTCTTTCAGCTTGCGAGTACAAGAACTTCGTCTCGCTGACTCCCGAAGATGAGTGATTTGACGTGGTGACTGTCTTCTGCATCTTTATTGTTGTACCAGCAGTTCCTTGTGACTCAGTTGGCGACGTCTGACGATGGGCATTGGCAATCTCAGACACACTCAAATCTCGAGGCGCTGAGGTATGCTCGTTAAAGGCGGTAAGGGGCTGTGTTTCAAGCAGAGCTCCTTTAACAGGGCCTTGCTGACGCTCTGAGTTGGGTTGAAGCAAGCCATTGTTGGATACTTCTCGTGTTCGACGGGGCTGTTTTGGACGTCTGCGAAGGCACATTATGCCGGCGGCCATACACTGGCGACATACTTCTTGACGATCACATTTGATCTGTCCTTAGAAGTTAAGATTGGCTGCAGAGATTCATTCACAAGCACATTCAAGGATGACTTACCTTTCTCGAATGACACGAATCACACTTTCAATGTGTTAGCAACAATAACAACGAAGAATGAGTTGCCCATACCGCGCGATTAGGGCGTTCGTACGGGCTACTGTACGCTGCGAAGCGCGCCATTCTGCCACTACAAGTCAAGCAATAGCTTTTCCGAAGGTCCACTGCTCTGAAAACTGCTGTTTAATGAGTATAGCCACTGTCATAGGACTCTGTGGAATTCTCGCGCGAAAGATTTGACAAGTACCATGTCGATGTGTTCCGGAGTCCACGGACATTTTCCTCACCGCCAACCCCGTATCCCACCGGCACGGTGTTCGGCACGTCCGAGCCAAAGCAACCGAAGCATCTGATCATCGAACCAGCTACCAGTACTTGTTCGGTACGCATAAGTCGCGATTTGATTGCATATTCGGAGACTATTGTACTACCGAACCTGCACTGTTAGCCCAGGACCCTACCCCTATGTCTCAAAAAAGCCCTTCAGCGGGCGTTCATGCCAGTGATCGTACACTTTGTGGATTGAGAAAAATATCCTCCGGCTCCCACCTTGACTTTATCGACTCCAACGCGGGCAAATTGGAACCCCAGCAAGATTGTTGGCCGTCCACCAAGTTAGGATCAACAAAGCCTGGGTACGCAGGTAGGGACGTACCTAGATGCCCCTGAATTGTCGCAACAAGCCCGCCCATGAACTCTCCAGTCTTCTTGAACAACGTCAATAGCATAACCCCGGCAGAGTATGATCTTGTCTATGTTGGGTTACGTTGTAGCATTTGTTGCAATGCCATTGATCTTGCTGCCCGCAGCATCAAAGATAGGAAGCCACGCCAAGGCTCCACGATTCGTATTGTTTAGCGGCCTGGGTGCTGGCAGCCCAAAGCTCGATTTTGCTCTCAGTATGCGTATTTAGAGAGTATCAGCGTGTATAGTATAGGATATGATGCGGCACAAGTACCTGGGGAGATCTCGTTAGGATGTGCCTTTGGGCATGCACTCTGAGCGACGCTCATGAGACGACGCAGTCATTCGGGCGACATGGAGGTTATTGTAGATGCGTCAGCTACATGTGAGCCCGTAGGTTAGGTCTACATGTAGCTACATGACTGCAATCACGGGGATTGTGACTTATTATTGCACCTAGACAAAACCCGGTCTGGCATGTCGTATGATTAGAGGCCAAGGAAACTTGTATCATATATTAGAGTGCACTCTGAGACTGATTAAGGTTTCAATATCCGTAGTCCCTCGCGAGATGAGTCCTTCTCAACTGTCTACTTCCCAGCGGATCCGAGCAGTAGGGGTGCGTAAGGAACCTCCACCGGAACTTTAGAATAAATACTCAGCTTTTGCACGGCAACCTCTACTGATGGAATCCCAGTCACCCCGCAATCAATTTTCGCCTTCCATCTCAGCAAAGTAAGTGTGCATCCCAACAGACCTCAAGCAAATTCGGACAGCATATTAATGTGGAAATTGCTTGTAGACTCGTCTCTCTATCTCAACCCCGATAACACTCAGCCAACATGCAGTTTCCTTCCTCCGCCGTCTTAGTCGTCGCCCTGCTCTCTGGCCAAAACCTCGCGAGTTGTGCCCAGGGCTCTTTCAGCGGCAAGCCGAACGATTACGACATAATTGGATACTGCGCCCTCAAGCCGAACAACTTCTACGATTGTAGCAACGGAGCTTCCGTCACTCACAACGCGGATCGCTTTACGCTCCAGGCTGGGTCGGCCGACGCCATGGTCATGGTCGCCTGTGGCGGGTACGGCAGTGTTTACCACTGTTCCGCAGGCGAATCCGCGGTAATCTCACAACCTCTGTGTGCAGGTGGTATGACGAATGTGCGCGCCTTGAAACAACGATGACGGGTTCAGAATGGGAATAGAAGGGGTCTTTGGTGGCCTGGGGTCAACTGCAGATATTCAAACATTCATTTAGCTTGCATTGTGTACAAGAGCATTTAGCGCCGCATGGAAGGAGCAAAGCTTTTGAGCTTGGAATCAGGCTGAATCGGTTGAAATATACATTGTCACTTGTCTATGATTATTGGCGTGTTGTTTCTGAGATATGCACTTTCGTAGATGGTAGTGCCACAAGCTCGGATATGCAGATTTCGTGAGGGCATGTGACGGTTGCTGATGCTTCTTTGCATCCAAGACCTCGCAGGCGCCTCCGCCACTTTTTCAATATGCGTAAAGCGCGACACTACAAATCCAAGCTGTGGTTGTTGGATGAGAAGAAGTGCAGACACAAATATTACGCTCTTCGGGCTACGCATTTGTGACTTTGCAACCTCGCTCCGCGGAACACTCCGTTGATAATGTCGAATTCAATTTCTAGAGTCACTTTTGCTGTGTTGAGAACAGCATTTGAGACGAGGATATCGTTGTACTGAATAGGGGTTAGCACAGCTTCTCGGAGGGCCTGGCGGGCAGCCGGCGCGTCGATTAACCCCGATGAAACGACCCCCATATGAAATAAATGAAGAGGAAAGACCAAGCAACGATCCGAACTTAGATTTGAGTTCGCCTGGGATCTCAACGTAGCAATGCATGAGATTTAAGATGATAATAAACTCAAAATCCCCTGAAGAAGTTGGAGAATCCCCTCATCGCCCCCTCAATTGAAACAACGAAATAACGAAACAACAAAATTCTCTTTTTTACCTTTGAGATCTCAGTATTTGAACCATGGCCACCCTTTTTCACGCGTCCCATTCAATTTTGGTCGGTGCTGCTGCCTGTGCCTCTGCCATACGTTCACACTTGCTGTGTCGTTGAGTCTGTCTTTTCCGAATATGCGCTCCCTCTTTATCCTCGCCATTCTGGCGTTGGTACAAGAAGTCCATCCACACCATTCGCCACGGCATCAGCACAGGCGGCAAGCATCGATCTTGGCGTCTGAAAATACCACGGACTCCTCAAACTTGGGAAGAGGACGGGCAGTCAACATTTTTCAGCCCATTTCTAACGATCGGCCCATCTTGGTCCCAACTCGAGACGATCACCCCCAAAAGCCCGTGGGCGTGCGCCATGACGGACCGATTCAGACCAACAAATTCTACGCCAACTTCTTTGCCAACAATCAGGACAACGCCACATGGACACATCCATACTCAGTATGGTGGTCGAATGACACGATCAAACAGGGTCATGGTCTTTCAATCTCTCATACGAGCCGAGAGGACTTCATCTACGGCTCCGGGGACCCAGCCAAATCCTTCGAGGACCCTCTGTTCAAACAGTCGATCGCACTATCTGCACGCGAGCTGCAGAATGGAACTGTCTTAACGACCGATTCTCTGACCTCTTTTGCGGTCAATGTGAACTTGGCACCGAGGAAAGGAGCCGAGCCTATCGTGTCATTTCCCCTGGTACAGGGCATGGCGTTTATTACGGGAGTTTACCACGGCGGAACTGTCTTGATCCAGTCACAGCGGGGTTTCTTAGATCTCACCAGATTAGAAGACGACTCGCGTGGGCTTGGAGCACCTGGTTGGAGGACTTGGGTGAGCGAAAATGGCCAACTCGTTGAGTGGCTTATCTATGTCAACCCAAGCCGCGGCTCCCAGACGCCTAAACTTACCATGGCCAACAACGGAACTATCGTGGGACCTGGTAACTTCACAGGGAGTGTGCAAGTCGCGAGGAATCCCAAAGGCAAGAACGGCGCTCGCATTTTCGGCCAGGCTGCGGGAGTCTACCCCATCGGAGGAGAAATGAAAGGATCGGTATCAGGCAGAACGGGCTCGTACACATTTTCCTGGAAGAAGGGCGGCGACAAGACCATTCCCCTGCTCATGTTCGCTCTGCCGCACCATGTAAAATCGTTCGACAGGCAGACCGCCAGAGGCCTTACCGACATCCAGCTGGCGAGTACGACAAAGGGCATTGCAACTGCGACTTTTGGAGACTCGTTCACGATGATAGAGCCGGATCTTCCGACAGACATGGGATTCGATCCTTGGTCGCCGCGTCTGGGCTCGGTCGGATCCCGGGAAGCAAGAGGCGGCACAGTATCCACCGAGGCCAAAGACGCGATTGTTGCCGCTGGGAAGCTGGAGCTTGAGTTGGATGCCATTGCGATCACCAATCTGACTTCCAAATATTACGCCGGCATCGCTTTCTCGAAATACGCTAGGGCTCTCTATGCGGTCAACAGCATCGCCGGAGACAGGTCGTACACGAAGGACGCACTGGTCAAGCTCGAGGCAGCATTTGACAGGTACGTCAACAATCTCGAGCCGAATCCTCTTTACTACGACAACGTCTGGAAAGGCCTGGTATCTTCTGGATCATACGGAAACAATGACTCCTCAATCGACTTCGGGAACACCTACTACAACGACCACAATTTTCACTATGGATACTACGTGTACACGGCTGCGATCATAGGGCATCTCAACCCATCATGGCTGAAGAAGAACGACTCCGTCAACAAGATTTGGGTCAACAACCTAATCCGAGACTGGTCCAACCCCTCGTCGGAAGATCCGTATTTCCCATTCTCGCGCTCTTTCGACTGGTTTCATGGGCACAGCTGGGCTCGCGGTGTTCTCGAGGCTCCCGATGGCAAGGATCAAGAGTCCTCGGCAGAAGACGCCTTTTCAACCTACGCCATCAAGATATGGGGACGCACCATTGGCGACGAGGCTCTCGAGGCTAGAGGAAATCTCCAGCTGGCTGTCACGGCTCGCAGCTTACAGTCCTACTTCCTGCTCGCCAGCGACAACAAGGTTCAGCCGGAGAAGTTCATCGGCAACCGCGTGACGGGAATTCTGTGGGATCGAAAGGTCAACCACACAACCTACTTCGGCGACAAGACCAGCTTTATCCAGGGTATCCACATGCTCCCCATCGTCCCGAGCAGCGCATACGTTCGCAAGCCGTCTTTTGTGCGTGAAGAGTGGGATCAATACTTTGCAGGAAACAAAAGCGGCGCGCTTTCTGGGGATGGATTCGTCGGCCACGTCTACGTGAATCTTGCCATTGCTGATAAGGCTGGTGCGGTTGAGAGCTACAACTTCATGAAGAGTCAGGCGGTGAATAGCACCAACTTGGATGGACAGAGCTTAGCTTGGCATCTTGCATACACGGCAGCATTAGGTGGGAGCTTAGGCTCGAGGTCGCAACTCAATTCGACAGTAGACGAAGTAGGCGTGTGAAAAAACCTGTTGGGGAAGGGCAGTAGACGTTCAATATGTCTAGGCGTAGGGTCGGTAGATAATCGGGTGAAAATGCGTGGAATACTGCATTTGGAAGTGCATGAATGCTGATCAGTTCAATGCAGCTTTCCATGCACTTCCACCCAATTGTTTATTGACCCTTCGGGCCATATTGAACGTCACGTGCTCTGGATCGACAAGACCTTATCCTACTCGAATGAAGCTATTGAAAATGCACAATTCGGAATGGTCTCTTTCACAAAATAGCCGCCTTATCAAGTCACTTCATGCCAGTGCACATGTGTTTGATGGAGTAGAAAATTGAAATGAAAATGATATTACTATTATGATTAAGACTGAAGTTTTAATGTTCAATGGCAGTCAAGTATTCTGCCTAAGTGGAAGACTTCCACGATGTGGAGTCGATTACAAAGGAAATCAAGTTATACATGTTATCATAAATCCTTAGATGCTTCCTGAATCCAAGCATCTGGCTCCATCGTTCCTGCTCGTAGACGGCACGCTCGTCTGTTGAACCGGGGGAGATGATCCGTCGACGTCGATTCTCCAGACCTGTCCGGAGTTGTTCTCGACGGCGTAGAGGTACCCGTCAGTCGTAGCGTAGGTAGCACCCCAGAATGGCGCGGTTCCGGACGTGACTCCAGTCAAAGCGCCCAGGCTCTGTCCGATGGTCCAGTCCTTGGTGGTTCGGCTCCATCTCATGAGGACGCAGTTGAAGTTCTTGACACCGATTGTCCAAAGATCTCCACCACCGCTTCCAGGAACAACACTCCAGTCTCCCACGGTGTACCCATCGGCTCCGCCGTCGACCAGTCCTGATCCAACCAGTCTTCCGTACGTGGCCGAACCAGGCAAGAAGTCGTACTGGTACCAGTCGATACCGCTGGTTGAAATCCAGTATTGACCATTTTGGTCGACATCTCCGGTGTTGAAGGCAGCGTTGTACAACTTAGATGCCTGAGTAAATGTGGACACTGTTGTCGTGTTGCCGTTGCCAAGGATACGGATGACGCGGTAGTCGCTCGTTCCGGTGTTGGGCTGAGAAATGGCGTACATGTAGTCTTCTCGAGAGTTGTAACCAAGGGCGTTGATGTTGCGCGTGTTGTCGCCGCCGAGGTTGCTTGTGACTACTGTCTGAGCACCATTGGCAAGGTTGATAGAGTACAATGTCACACTGCTGGAGCTTTGAACTAAGTATCCAGTTGTTGGGCAAGAGAATGCGGCTCCCGCTGTGGCTGACGCTACCGAGCGACTGATTGATGAGGTAGACGTAGATCTGATGCTGGAGCTGCTGCTGGAGCTGCTGCTGCTACTGCCTGCGGCTCTACTTGATGAAGACAGAGCGGCAGCGGAGCTTGAAAGAGACGATGACACAGCTCTTGCAGATAGTGCTGAAGAGGATGATGATGCCACCGCTGCTGCTGCAGACGAAGAAGTTGCAGCAGCCGCCGCCGCGGAGCTTGTTGACGATCGTGAAGATGAAGCGACGGCTGCGGCTGAGGAGGAGGCGGCCGCGGCTGGAGATGAGGAAGAAGAAGTGACAGCTCTGGTTACCAGTGTTGATAGACTGCTGGATGAAGCGGCTGCGGCTGCTGTTGAGCTGGCCACTAAGCTTTGGCCAAGGACAGGTGTGCTTGATGCTGCCACTGCAGATGCTGACGTAGGCGTTTGGACATACACAGTGCCCGGCGCGGTTCCTGACGGCTGAACAATCGAAACTGTCGTGGAGCCAGTTGGTGTGGCAGTGCCACTGTATGGACCGACGACTGTCACGAAGAGAGCCGGAAGACCGACGACAACGGTACCAGGCGCCGTACCGGCCGGTGCAATTGTTGTGATTGTCGTTGAGGCTGCGTTAGCCGCCGTGAGGAAGAGAGTTGAGGTGACGTAAGAGGCCTGCTGTGCCGGGGTTGCCACGACCACGGTACCTGGAACAGTACCTTGCTGGGCAATCGTCGTAATAGTTGTTGGGCCTGTGATCGGCGCAGTTCCTGAGTACGCCTGAGTCGATGTGACGAACAAAGCCGGGTGAGCGACCACGATGACTCCTGGAGCCGTGCCGCTTGGTTGTACGGTTGCAACTGGGACAGGGCCAGTGATCGAGCCTGCGCCGCTGTATACAACCGCAGAGGTAATGAAACGAGCAGCAACCACATAGGTGCCTGCGTTCGTACCCACGGGGGCGATGGTTGAGATGGTGGTTGGTGCTGTGATCGCAGCCGTACCGGTGTAGGCAACCTGGGAAGTAACGAAGAGAGCCGGGTTGGCGACAATGTAGGTGCCCGCGTTCGTGCCAACAGGAGCAACTGTCGAGATCGTGGTTGGAGCTGTAATAGCTGCCGTGCCACTATACGCAACCTGCGAGGTGACAAAAAGCGCTGCCTGGGTCGCTACGATGTAAGTGCCTGCATTCGTGCCGACCGCTGGAATAGTTGCTATCGTTGTAGGTGCTGTGATGGGAGCTGTGCCACTATACGCCACCTGAGAAGTGACGAAAAGGGCCGGGTTCGCCACGATATAAGTTCCTGCATTGGTGCCAACCGGAGCAATGGTCGAGATTGTGGTCGGAGCCGTGATTGCTGCTGTGCCACTGTAGGCAACCTGAGAAGTAGCAAATAGGGCTGCTTGGGTCGCCACAATGTAAGTGCCAGCGTTAGTGCCAACGGGTGGAATCGTTGCTATCGTTGTAGGCGCTGTGATGGCAGCTGTTCCGCTGTATGCCACTTGAGAAGTGACATAGAGAAGGGCTTGGCTAGCAACGAGGTATGTGCCCGGGTTCGTTCCGCTAGGAGCTATAGTCGCGATTGTGGTCGGCGCTGTGAGAGGAACTGTACCACTGTATGCCACTTGAGAGGTCACGAAGACTGCTGCAGGTGTCGCAACAATGATCGTTCCAGGAGCGCCGACTCCAGTGGGGGCGATGGTGGAAATTGCAACGGGACCAGTCAGAGTACTCGGGCCACTGTACTGTACTGTCGTGGTGATGTACGAAGCAGGATCGGCCTCAATGATTGTTCCAGCCACTGATCCTGACGGAAGAATGGTCGAGATTCGAGTTGGTCCTGTGACTGCTGTGTTCGTTCCAGTGTATAAAACTCGTGAGGTGACGTAGGATCCAGGAGAGGCGACGATCACAGTGCCTGGTGCCGTTCCAGAGGGCGCAATCGTTGAGATCGCGGTTGGAGCAGTCACAGCTGGATCACCTCCAGTGTAGAGAACCTGAGAAGTGACGAAGACCGCAGGCTGGACTACGACGTACGTGCCAGCAGCACTGCCCTGCGGCGCGATAGTCGAGATCGTCGAGGCAGCGGTGATGCCAGCGCTGATCACCCGAGACGTGACGAAGAGAGCAGGCTGGGCCACGATATAAGTGCCAGGAGCGGTACCCTGTGGCGCAACAGTCGAGATTGTTGAGGTAGCAGTGATACCGGCGCTGAAAACCTGTGAAGTAACGAACAACGCGGGCCCGGCCACGACATATGTACCGGCAGCACTACCCTGCGGCGCAATAGTTGAGATGGTCGTGGGGGCGGTGATGCCCGCACTGATCACTTGAGAAGTGACAAAGAGCGCCGGCTGAGCTACGATGTAAGTGCCAGGAGCACTGCCTTGTGGTGCGATGGTCGAGATTGTTGAGGTAGCAGTAAGACCGGCGCTGAACAACTGTGATGTAACGAAGAGCGCAGGCTGGGCCACAACATATGTGCCAGCGGCAGTGCCCTGCGGCGCGACAGTTGCGACGGTCGTAGGGGCGGTGATGCCAGCACTAAACACCTGAGAGGTGACGAAAAGCGCTGGTTGGGCCACGATGTATGTACCAGCGACACTTCCCTGCGGCACGACAGTTGATATGGTCGTAGGGGCGGTGATACCGGCGCTGAAGATCTGCGATGTGACGTAGGCCGCGTTGACCGACGGGGATGCCGAACTACTTTGAGCTGCGGCTGCAGAGGAGGACCGCACCGCCGAGGATGATGAAGCTGCCGGTGCTGCTGCGGATGATGCAGCAGCGGAGCTTGAGGCAGCAGCGGGCTGAGCTGAAGAGGATGCCGCTGCCGAGGCAGGCGCAGATGATGATCGGACAGAAGAAGTAGTCGAGCTGGCCAAGACGTTGTCAAGGCCTGAAAGGCTACTCGAAGGGTTGGCAGCTGAGCTGCTGGCTTGAGCAACGGCTGAACTGCTTGATCTGCTGGCTGAAGACACCGCTGCTGAAGCAGCTGATGAGGCAGCAGAGGCACTGGCCGAGGCACTTGGTGCCGCGCTGCTGGCCTGTGCAGCTGGAGATGAGGATGAGGCCACTGGCGAGGCAGCGGTTGATGAAGCTGCAGGGGCGGCGGTGGAGGAACTAGACAAGATGTTGTCTAGGCCAGAGATGCTACTTGAAAGATTGACAGCAGAGCTGCTGGCTGAGGCTGCGGCCGACGATGCGGCCGACGATACAGCCGACGAAATGGCTGATGAGCTGGCAGCTGCGCTGCTTGCGGGTGCAGATGATGCCGCAGAGGAAGCCGCCGCAGGGGAAGAAGCCGATGCGGCAGCTGAACTAGACGAAACTGCGGGAGCAGCAGTCGAGGAACTAGACAAGATGTTGTCAAGGCCGGTAAGACTGCTGGAGGGACCACCAGCGGAACTGCTTGCCTGAGCACTTGCCGGGTCGCTGGACGCGATGCTGGACGAGGCGATGGACGAGGCAGCTGATGCGGCTGCTGAAGAGGCGGCTGAAGAAGCAGCTGACGACAAGACTGAAGAGACGGCCGAGGGAGTTGCGCTGGCCGAGACTGCAGGTGATGAGGAAACCTGTGCAGAAGAGACAGCAGCGGAACTTGAAGCACCGGCCAGGCTTGACGAGGACAGAATGTTGTCGAGGCCTGTTTCGGAAGAAGTAGCCTGCGCGCTCGAGATGGCAGAGCTTGAGACCGCAGCGTTTGATGAAGCCAAGCTGGAAGCAGCAGAACTCTGGGCAGAGTTGGCGGCCGAGGAGCTTGCAGCCACAGAGCTCGATGCCGCGGCCACGGAGCTTGATACAGCAGCTGTCGAACTGGGGATGATGGTGTCAAGCTCTGGAGATGAAGCGACGACGGAGGAGCTGATTGAAGCAGGAATGCTAGACGACGGAACAACCGAGGAGGCCGCAGCCGATGTGGCTGAAGCGGATGGCTCGACGCTAGATGCGGCCGAGCTGGACGCAGAGATGGCACCGTTGCTTGAAGTAGAAGCGACGGCTGTCGACTGCTGCGAGGAGCCCAAGATGTTTGACTCCACGAGCTCGCTTGAGGACGAGCTGGCCTGAGCAGATGATGCAGCTGCGCTGGACAGCGCGGCTGAAGAGCTTGAAATCTCTGAGGATGCAGACTGGATCGCGCTGGAGCTAGCACCAAGGGAAGATGCGACCGTAGGGTCAGCTGAGCTGGACTGAACGGCAGACTCCTGGGCGCTAGTTGACTCAATGGCCGGCGATGTGCTCGTACCCGAGCCCACAGTGGCCTGCGTGCTCGACGGGATGAGACTACCCTCTGATGAACTTGCCGATGCTGTAAGGCTTTGAGGATCGACCGAGGCGGAAGTGGGCGCCGCAGTTGC
Organism: Colletotrichum sp. SAR11_59; assembly: GCA_025328345.1. Classification (NCBI taxonomy): domain Eukaryota; kingdom Fungi; phylum Ascomycota; class Sordariomycetes; order Glomerellales; family Glomerellaceae; genus Colletotrichum; species Colletotrichum sp. SAR11_59. The sequence goes on along the minus strand of JAKMXC010000053.1, from coordinate 152,138 downwards.
CGTCGAAGAGATGAGCCCGCTGGAGGAGATGGCCGTGGAGCTGAAGATCTGATCGTCGGCACTCTCGGAAGCAGATGAAGCTGCTGCACTGGATGAGACTGCAGAGCTGGCCGCACCTGTCTGGGAGGTGACTTCTGTCGCACTGGCGGATGCCGAGACCGAGGTATCCTGCGCGCTGCTTGCGGTGACGGCGGCGTCGGTGGAGGTTCCCACAAGGCTTGAAGCGCTCGCGGACTGCGCACCTGTGGCCGCAGTGGTTGCAGCAGAGCTGACGGTGTCTTGGCTCGTGACCTCTGCCGAAGTGCTGGACGCATCTGCTGAAGCAACTGAGGATGAAGCTGCGCCAGACGACGTTGGCAGCAGGGTAGCACCCAAAGGATCGGTGCTTGACTGAGCTGCGGTATCTTGGGCACTGCTACCGCTTGATGCCTGAGAAGCCTCGCTCGTAGCGCCAGCCGAGGCGGTTGATGCGGCGGAAGTCTCGGGGATAGACGTGCTTCCAGCCGTGGCTTCGGTAGGATCACCGGACACGGAAGCTGTCGGTGAAACGTTGCTTGTCAAGCCTGCCGAGGAACCCTCGTTGGACGTGTTAGCGCCCGCAGATGAGCTGACGGTCTCTTGACCGAGGGCAGAGTCTGTTGAGCTGCTAGCGATGACAGATGATCCGGTAGCCGCGTCAGAAGCGCTAGAGAAGGCGGTACTGGAGGTCAAGTCATCATCCAAGCTGATGGAAGCCGAAGGAGAGGCGACTGAAGAGCCAGAGCCTGTAGTAGCCTGGGTCTCTGAGGCAACATCAGTGGCAGAGGACAGGACGCTCGTGAGACTAGCGGGAAGAGCGTCCGAGGATGTAGACGCGTCTCCCGAAGCTGTCGCTGAAGCAGGATCGGAACTAGTTGCTGAGGCGTCCGATGTCGGTGTAGCAACGAGCGAACTCTCGCCAGTTGAGCCTGACAAGGTAGCCGTTGGGTCTTCCGAGGCTGAGGCAGAGGTTGGCGAGTCCGCAGAAGTTGAGGAAAGAATGTCCAAATCCAGTGAGGTTGATGCCGTCTGACTGGCTGTCGCAGGCAGTGACGAGGGCAACGCTGATGCGTCGGTGCTGGCGTCACTGACTGATGGATCTGTCGTGGCAGCCGATGTAGCCGCGTCCGTCGTTGAGAAGAATGACTCAGGGGCGGCAATGACAATAATTCCCGGAGCAGTTCCTGAGGGATCAAGCGATGTCAGGACTGTTGGTGCGGTGATCTGCTCTCCTGCAGTAGGCGTGTACCGAACCGTCGTGGTCAGGAAGCGTGCTCTAAGAACAGGCGACACGATGAAGACTCCAGGCAAGGTTCCAATTGGGGGAATCGTCGAGACCGTGACGAGACTTGCAATCTCCACCGCTCCGTTCAACGATGTGGCGCCGCTGACGGTGGACGTCACGAAGGCTGCAGGGTTCGTGCCCACGACGACTGTTCCACGTCCTGTACCTGTCGGTAGGAAGGTGGTAAGTGGGATAGTACCAGAAGCGCCGATTGATCCAGTGTAAGGAATCGAGATCGTATCGAAGAGCGCAGTGGTAGCTGATGGACCGCTAGTGGCTGCCGAAGAAGCGATACTGCTGGCGCCCTGGGAGCTGGAGGCCGACTGTGCCTGAGACGAGGAAGCCTCGCTGGCCGCAGAGCTAGCTGAAGATGCGGCCGCGCTCTCCGAGGATGCCAAATCGGTGGTGGAAGAGGACGTGGTGCTCTCCAGAACCTGGGTGTCAACGGGAAGAGAGGCGGTAGGCGAAGGGGTGGAGCTCAGAACGGACGACAAATCGTTGGAAGATTCCGCGGTCGTCAGGGATGCTGTGCTATCTGTAGTAGCTGAGGCTCCTGGGTCTGACGAAGTGATTGAATCAGATGCCGTTGAGCTGAGAACTGAGGACAGAATGTCCTCGTCAACTGAGCTCGTCGCTGAGGCAGTTCCCGTAGCCGATGCCGTGTCCAGGGAGCTAGTTGCGTCTCCTGAAGTTGTCAATGAGACTGATGCAGTCTCAGTAGCAGAGGCAGAGATATCTGTGGAGCTCTCGCCCGATGAGCTCGTGGCTGAAGCTGCGTCACTCGAGGTCAAGCTAGCCGGTAAGGCGGTGTCTGAGTCCGTTGCGCTGGCTGGGTCAGTTGCACTGGCCGAGTCCGTAGCGCTCGCTGAATCTGTTGCGCTGGCTGACACCGATGCTGTTGACTCCAGCGATGTAAGAGCATCGCTCAAAGCGCTAGTCAATGATGACTGAGAATCATCCGTCGTACTCGTTTGAGTCGAGAGACTATCAGTCTCCGACGTACTGCTGGCGGAGATGGCACTGTCAGTAAGAGATGCGGAGGAGGTCGGGTCGGCTGTCGAGCCGCTCTCAGAGGATGTCGCTCCTTCAGTTGAGGTGAGGCTCTGGAAATCAGGATCCACGGAAATGCTGCCAGTTGCGGAAGATGCAGTGTTGGTGACAGACGTGATGTCGGTGCCAGAAGTGATGTCGGTGGCAGATGAAACATCGGTTGATGCTGTATCACTGGCGGAATCCGTTGTAGATGCCGTGAGGGAATCCGTCGAGCTGAGCAGATCAGGATCGATAGAAAGGTCGCTGGTAGCAGACGACGCAGGATCGGTGATGGACGTGGCTCCAGTGGCAGATGTTGCACTAGCCGGATCGGTAGACACTCCAGTGATTGAGTCCGTTGAACTGGCTTGCGAAGAGAGGTCGGAGTCTAGAGATGTCAAACTGGTGGCATCCGATGTGATGGAAGCGGAGTCAGTCTCAGAGAGAGATGCTGGACTGGTGATGCCGGTGTCAGACGCCGAGGCAGTGTCTGATGCGCTGTTGTCCGAGGTGGCAGTAGCGTCAGTAGATGAAAGGATGTTGGATAGAGCGTCATCTGAGGAGGTGGCCGAAGCTGAAGTCAGGGTGTCAGATGAGGCGGTCGGGTCTGAAAGGACACTGGAGCTGTCCGTGGCCGTAGCATCGGCGGAAGTGATGGTGTCCGTGGAAGACGCCGAGGCTTCCGTGGAGCTTGCGCCATCCGTCGTCAGACTGTCAGTGGACGATACCACATCCGATAGCAAGCTTGTGTCGTCCGAGGAGGCGGCAGTGCTGGCGGTGGCTGTATCCGAAGTTGAAGGGGCGCTGGTGATGAGCGTGTCAGAGAGCGTAGTGCTCTCACCCGTTGGATCCGTCGCTGTCGAAGAGACATCAGACGCAGTCGATGCATCACCTGTAGTCGAAGAGAATCCATCTGATAAGACAGTCTCTGACGAGGAGATGCTGGCATCCGAGGTGGTAGCTGTATCTCCGTCGGAGGAGATAGTTGAGCTAACCTGGGTCGTCGAATCAGTGGCGGTGATTGAAAGGCCGTCTGACAATGTCGTTCCTGTGAATGCCGAGGAGGTATCCTGCGTGGCGGAAGCAGTCGCGGAGTCGCTGGTGGCAGATGAGAATGCGTTTGGCAAGGCAGTCTCTGAAGACGAGATACTAGCGTCCGATGCGGTCGCTGTTTCTGAGTCTGTTGAGAAGGCCGAGGTAACTCCAGTAGATGAATCGGTCGACGCGGTGGAAAGGTCGTCAGATGACGTGATTCCTGTCGACGATGCTGTGAAGTCCGACTCCGTAGTGCTGATGGTCGGCTGAGTCGTTGACTCGCCATCTGTGATCGACGCAGTGCTGGCCGAGGATGCGGAATCAGTGGAGCTGAGCGACAGAGCATCAGAGAGAATGTCTCCCGATGATGTGGCCGTGGCGTCTGAGGACGTGGCTCCGGATGCAGTGGTCTCGCTGGCGGTGGAGATGTCTGAGCCCGTCTGAGAAGCGTCGGTAGCTGTGGACAAGGAACTGTCTGACGCGGCACTGTCTGTGGAGGCAGTGGTAAGATCTGACAGCGTGGTTGTGATACCATCAGAAGTGACAACCGTAGCGCTGATGCTTTCCGACAAGGATGTCGAGTCCTGAGTTGAGGTGGTGAAGGCGTCGCTAAGAACGGTCTCACTGCTCGAAGAGGCTCCAGTCTCACTTGCTGTGCTATCTGTAGCTGTACTTTCAGTCGAGATGCTGTCCGTTGCTGTGATTCCTGATGCCGTGCTATCACTTGCGGAGCTCTCACTTGCTGTGCTCTCACTTGCCGAAGTGGTGAAAGCATCGGTGAGAACAGACTCGCTAGTGGAAGACGCGCCAGTCTCGGAAGCAGTGCTATCCGTGGCAGTGCTCTGCGATGAGATGCTGTCGGTTGCCGAAGTGATGAGGGAATCAGTCAAAACCGACTCGCTGCTGGAGGACACTCCAGTCTCAGTTGCCGTGCTATCCGATCCTGTGCTCTGCGTAGAGATGCTGTCGGTTGCTGAAGTGATGAGGGAATCGGTCAAAACCGACTCGCTGCTGGAGGACACTCCAGTCTCAGTTGCCGTGCTATCCGATCCTGTGCTCTGCGTAGAGATGCTGTCGGTTGCTGAAGTGATGAGAGAATCAGTCAGAACTGACTCGCTACTGGTGGAAACTCCAGACTCGGATGCCGTGCTCTCTGTAGCAGTGCTCTGTGTTGAAATGTCAGTTGCGGAGCTATCGGTAGCCGTGCTATCTGAAGCGGTGCTCTGTGTTGAGATGCTATCGGTAGCCGAACTGTCGGTAGCTGTGCTCTGGGTTTCCGTGCTCAAAGTCGAGATGCTATCAGTCGCCGTGCTCTCAGTTGTGAAAGCATCGGTCAGCACACTCTCGCTGCTGGAAGTGACTCCAGTCTCGCTGGCTGTGCTGTCTGTGCCGGTGCTCTCTGTCGACAGACTCTGAGTGATGGCGCTGTCTGATGCCGTGCTCTGAGAAGTGATGCTCTCGGTAGCAGTGCTATCCGTTGCGGTGCTCTCGGTGGTGAAAGCATCGGTCAAGACACTCTCACTGCTGGTAGTGATTCCAGTCTCGCTGGCAGTGCTGCCCGTTGCAGTGCTGTCGGTAGTAATGCTGTCAGAGAACGTGCTCTGAGTTGAGGCGCTATCGGTCGCCGTGCTTTCTGACGCCGTGCTCTCCGATGCTGTGATGTCAGACAGAGTCGACTCTGTCGCGGTCGACGCCGACGCGGTGCTATCAGAGGATACGGTCTGGAAGATCTGACTCTCAATTGACTGGCTAGAGTCACTTGTGGCCGCGCTCAAGGAAGAAAGCGAGTCGGTAGACGCAGTTTCAGTGGTGAGAGCACTGGTTTCTGATGCGGTCGTAATCGAGTCTGTCGACTCGGTGCCAGTAGTGGGTCCACTGGCGGTGTCCGAGGCGCTTGTTACCGAGTCTGTCGATTCGGTTCCAGTCGTAAACGCGCTGGTCTCTGATGCGGTCGTTACTGAGTCTGTCGACTCAGTTCCAGTGGTTAGACCGCTGGCGTCCGACGCGCTCGTCACGGAGTCCGTTGAGAGAGACGCGCTGAAGTCTGTCGTGCTAGTAGCATCGCTGAGAGTTGTCAGGCCGGTTGCGCTGCTGTCGGATGAAGCAGAATCAGTGGAGACAAGGCTCTGGGGGTCGATGCTATCCGTGGAGGCACTGTCTGTAGAAATGCTATCGGTGGAAGCAGTGTCGGTTGAGAAAGTGGCACTTGCTGTAATAGTGTTGGAAGAAATGCTATCCGTCGATGCACTCGCGGTCGTGAGACTGTCCGTGGCAACACTGTCGGTGGATATGGAATCGGTCGAAACGCTGGCGGTTGAGAAGCTGTCGGTCGAAGCACTATCGGTTGTGATAGAATCCGTAGAAATGCTAGCAGTCGAGATGCTATCTGTGGAGATAGAATCTGTAGAGATACTAGCAGTCGAAGCGCTATCGGTGGAAATGCTGTCGGTTGAGATGCTAGCCGTCGAGACACTGTCCGTTGACGCACTCTCTGTTGAGAAGCTCTCAGTCGAGGTGCTGTCTCCAGTGGAAGCCGTGCTCTCGCCAGAGAGCGTCGAGGTAGGGGAGAAGCTGTCGAATAGTGTAGTATCAGTCTCACTTGAGGCAGTCAATGTCGCTGAGGTACCGGTGATTGAAGCGCTGTCGCTAGTCAAGCTCTCACTCGACTCAGAGGCGATTGACTCTGAGCTGAACGAGTTGCTCGTTGTGCTAGGGGTAAGAGTGAAGACCGACTCAGTCAAGGACCCTGAAGACTCGAAGGTCGATGTCGTCAAGCTGAACGAGGTATCGGCTGACGCCGAGTCTGTAGAAGCCGAGTCGGTAGAGACCGAGTCCGTAGAGGCCGTGTTTGTAAATGAGGAGATCGTGCTATCGCCACTGCTCACGGAGCCAGTAGACACAGAGTCGGTCGAGGACGACAGACTGTCGAACTCCAGGCTGGTTGCGGAACTGATAGTCTCGCTTGCCAGCGTAGTAGAACCGGTCGATGGGTCCAGGCTGGTTGAAGTGATGTCCGACTCGGATGCAGAAAAGCTGGATGTGGTGCCCGTCTCAACTGATGAAAGACTCGTGGTGGCGCCTGGGGAAGCACTGGGCAGAGTAGAGAAAGACTCAGTCTCGCTAGACGTGAACCCGGACGTCGTGGTAGCATCGCTCGAGCTGATAGAACTCTCACCAGACGCGGTTGAAATAGACAGAGTCGACTCGGTGCCACTGTCGGTGGATGTTGACTCCAGAGATCTGTCCTGGAGAGAATCAGATGAAGTGCTTCCTGTTGATACGGCAGATTGGGTGGAGGCCGTGTCGCTGGAGATACTTTCACTGGACGCAGTGTTGCCAGAGGTGGTCTCCACCGAGAATGAGCTGCTGTCCGTGAAGGAGCTCAGCGCGCTGTCGGAAGAAAGAGAAGTGACTGAATCAGTCTCAGAGGCGGAAGAGAAGGACGTGAACGATGTGCTCTCAGTGTCACTCGAAAGAGTTGCAGCGGATGAGTCTGCTGAGACGCTCACTTCTGAGCTCGTCGTGAAGGTCGTGAAGGACTGGAAACCTGCTGAGTCAGTGGTCTCCAACGAGGTGATGAAGCTGATGGTAATGGTAGGATCTGAGGCTGTGGAGGTCTGCGAGGCTCCCGATTCAGTTGAAGCTGTCGAGAAACCAGATTCCGTCGAGACTGTTGAGAATCCGGACTCAGTTGATGCTGTTGACAGACCAGACTCGGTCGATGCCGTTGTGAGATCCGAGGTGACTCCAGAGGCCGATTCTGTGCTGCTAGAGAAGGCCGAATCCGTAGACTCCGTCGTGAAGGCAGAGCTCAAAGTCGATGGCGTCTCTGTGCCGCTGGAAATTGTCGACTCAGCGGAATTTGTCGTGCTAATCAAGGTGTCAAGGTCCAGCGAGGTCGATCCGGACTCACTTGCGGATGACACAGACTCGGACTGAGAAGTAAGGGCCGATTCGGTCGAGAAGCTATCAGTCGACAAGGCCGACTCAGTCGAGAAACTATCGGTGGTGGAAAGTCCCGAGGTGGTGCTGATGAACGAATCCGAGTCGGTGCTGATGGTGCTCTCTGACGAGACCGTGGGCGTCACGAAGCTGGAGGCCGTATCGGACTCGGAGAGAGACGCCGAGTCTGTGACGGACGTCAACGTCGGCAAGGAGAATGATGCCGAGGTCTGTGCTGTGGACTGAGTTGCCGAGCCCGTCTCGTCACTCGACGTGGACACTAGGGATTGGCCAAGCACCGAAGAGTCGGTGATTGAGGCGGAAGACGCGGACTCGCCCGAGATAGAAGACAACGTTGTCGGAGTGAATGAGGAGAACTCGGAGCTGAAAGAGCCAGAAGTGGGATCAGACACAGAGTTAGTAGAGGCCGAGTCGGTGGTGAACGCGGATGAGGTCAGGTCTGACGCTGAGATTGATGACTCCGTTGAGAAAGCGCTTGATGTCTCATCCGAGAATGACTGGGTCGTGGGGCTCGAGACCGAGACCGAAGTCACGAAGGTCGAGGTCCCGTCGCTTGTTGTGATGAACGAAGCCTCCTCCACAGACGTTGATCCAAATGAAGACGTAGGGTCGGATGTGAAAGCGCTGTTGCTGGTAGCACTGGCAGGATCAGAGGATGTGGCCAAGCTGGTGAAGCTGTCACTAGCGGAACCGGTACTTTCAGAGGATGCCGAATCTGTGCTGGCCGTGGATTGGAAGACATCGCTGAAAGTATCAGTTGTGCTTGCGCTGTTCGTCTCGCTGGCGCTGACACTGCCGAAAGAGCTCGAATCGGAGAAGGCCGAAGACAGGGTCGACGCCGAGTCCGTAGTGATACTCTCAGGGGTGACTGTGTAGCTGAAAGTGGTGGCTGACGAGCCCGCAGAGTCGGTGCTAGCGGTGATGACCACAGACTCTGAAGACGAAGCGCTGCTGAAGACGTTCGACAAAGCAGTGTCTGTATCAGAGGCCGAGGCCGAGGCTGTGCTGCCAGAAATAGTGGCCTCACTGCTGAAGGAAGCTGAGGTAATGTCGGACAACGTGAAAGATGAAGCACCAGAAGCTGATGTTTCGAAGCTAGCGCTGCTCGCCTCCGTGGACGCGCTCACGGACGCTGAAGCATCTGTGGCCGAGTTGCTCGTCGCACTTTCAGAACTGGCGGTAGACAACGTGAGCGAAGCGAAGTCTGGGTCTGTTGAGCTCAGAGCCGAGGAGGCACTAGGCGACAAAGTGTTGCCTGACGCTGTCTCAGTAGGCTGGGAAGCACTAATCGCCGTCGTAAGAACAGTCGTTGAAACCGAAGTGATTCCGTCCGATGTGATGAGGGAAGTCAAAGTCGTAGAGATCAACGAAGCTTCGAGTGCTTCAGAGCTGGAGGTTAAGCCAGACTGAGTTTCGGCGGAGGACGTCAAAAGGCCCGTTGACGAAGCAGGGCTGGCACTCTCAGAGCTGGCCGCAAATGATGAAATTTCCGAGCTCAGAGCAGCGGACGATTGAGTGATCGTCCCGCTAGAGACTGCCGGGTCAGACAAGGAGCTAGCCTGGCTTTGCGCTGAGGACGAGCTAAAGATATCAAAGTCTGAGATCGACACGGAAGCGCTCGGAGTTTCTGCAGCAGATTGACTGGAGACGGCCGGGTCCGAAGAGATGGAACCAATGCTTGAAGATGCTTGGGCAGTACCAGATGACGAAGCGAACTCTGACTGTGAGACTGAGAGGCTTGCAGAAGCAGATACCGACCCAGAGGCGGGATCACTTGCGCTAGACGCTGCGGTGCCGCTTGACTGGAATGCTTGGCTTTCCGGAATCTCACTCGAAGTCTGGACTACTGTAGTCAGGAAGGTTGAGCCGCCTGAAGTAGTCAGGAATGTTGACGAAGAGACGATAGGAGCTGCGGTTGAGCTTTGGGGAAAGCCCGAAGGCGAAACAGAGCCAATAGGTCCTGACGAGAAAATGCTCGATGAAGGTCCTCCGGAGGCTAGTGCTCCTGACGAGGATGCCAGTGATTGCGGGTCAACAGATGCGGATTGAGAAACGCCTGGCGTAGCAGAAACAACACCGCTGGAGCCTGAGGTGCTAGCAACAAAGGTTCCTGGTCCCACAGATGCGACCGATGAAGCGGTTGGATCAACTGATGAAGTTCCAACTCCAGCAGAGCTTACAAAGGACTGTCCGAGAGCAGGATCGCTTGAAGAAGCAATGCTCGCAGCGTTAGACGATCCAATTTGAGTGCCTCCCACCGAGGGTGAGATGGGTTGAGAAGCGCTCAAGCTAGCTGCGGGAGTGTTTGAGGGCTGCTGCACATTGGACTGGCCAGCCGAGGAACTCTGAGCCGCAGAAGATGCCGCGGCAGAAGACTGAGGCAATGACGAGTTCGACGGAGTAGGAACGAACGATTGACCTAGGACAGAGCTAGCTGATGATAGAATCGCCGGGTCCACGAGCAAGGATGACACCGCTGCTGGGGCCGATGTAGCCGACTGGGCCGGAGCAGGAGATGTCTGCGAGGCCCCCTGTACACCTGTGTTGGCGGACGAAATGGCCGGAGTAGTTGCCGCAGGTTGCAGAAGCGCTGGTACAATCACCACAACTGTGATTTGCAGGAGCGGGTCCGTCGGAGTGATGGTAGAGACAGTCGTTGATCCGGTGACGCCTGAAGAGGTAATGAAGCTAGTTGTGATACCTCTGGAAGCAGCGGGAGTAGTTGCTGCAGGCTGCTGAAGCGCCGGTACAATGACCACTACTGTGATTGCCAGCAGCGGGTCCGTAGGAACAATGGTAGATACAGTCGTGGATCCAGTGATACCAGCTGAAGTAATCAGACGAGTCACGAGACCTCTACCGCCTCGAGTACCGTTAGGATCATTGGGGTCCACGGTAGCCGTGGCAAGAGTTGTCGGTCCAGTGACGCCGAGAGAGTTGTCCAAAGGCACTTGCGAGCTTGCGGCAGAGGCCCCCTGTGAGGCAGCTTGTGCCCCCGTATTTGGGATACCCGGAGCAGATGATGATGGCACAGCTTGCGAAGCAGCAGCGGCAGGGGAGGACTGACCATTAGCGATGGAGTTGGCCAACGTCGTCGGTGAGGTTCCTGCACCTGCTGGGGTGTTAGCAGGCGACGCGCCTCCGCTGCTAGCTGGAACAGGCTGTGTCTGCGCGGCGGATTGACCCAACACGATCGTTCCAGGAACTGAACCTTGCGGCAAGACAGTAGACACCGGAACAAGAGCCGAAGATGCAATGTTGCTCGCGGCACTTGCGACAGACGTCACGAAGGAGCCGAAGAGGGGAGCTGTTGGGTCGGGCTCAGCAAAGACGACCGTTGCAGGGCCGTTGGACGGGAAGATCGTAGTCACGACTGTTACCGTGCCGGCCGGTCCGGTTCTAGCAGTGCTGCCAGGCCTGGTTGATGTGACGCTCACGAAGGGTTGCGCCAAGATGATTGTTCCTGGCGTAGTCCCTTGAGGCAAGATCGTGGAAATCGGGGTGGCCGCTGAGATCGAGCCAGGACCGGTGAAGAGCACTCGTGATGTAACAAATAAAGCCGGTGCTGCTACCAGAACTGTACCGGGAGTGTTCCCTGTCGGTTGCACCGTAGAGAAAGCCGTCGGCTGAAGAGTCGGGTCCGCTGCGGTCACGGTAATGGTGACAGTTACGAAGAGATCAGGAATTGCCTGAATAACAGTCGGCGGGCTGTTGCCGTTGGCTGGAATCGTAGAGATTGCTGTCGGAGCAGTAATCTGACCCGGTCCTGTAAACAAGACAGTTGAGGTGACAGTAACAATTCCCTGAGCCAAGGGATCTCCGGCTCCTGGGACGGTGTTGGCACCCGGAGTTGCTGCTGTCGCACCGGGATTGACACCGCCTTGAGATGCAGCTTGTCCTGGTACACTGCCCTGCGCAGCTGAAGAAGCAGCTCCTTGAGGCTGAATGCTCTGAGGCTGAACGGTCACTCCAGGGGCTTGTGTACCGGGAACATTGGACTGAGCACCGGGAGCATTAGACTGGGCTCCGGGAACATTGGATTGGGCCCCAGGGATGTTGGACTGAGCCCCGGGAACGTTCGACTGAGCTCCAGCTGATGATGCAGCCCCTTGCGGCTGAATGGTCTGAGGCAGAACAGTTTGTCCAGGGACTTGCGCACCGGGAGCATTAGACTGGGGTATAGCCGAGCCTCCAGAACTGACTGGGTTATTCGGGACCGCAACAACGAACACTCCCGGTCGAGAGTCCTGAGGCGCAATAGTCGCGATGGTAGTTCTCGGAACACTAAGACCCGCGGAAGTGACGGTTGATGTGATGTAGGCTGCCGCGGACAAGACATCGGGGTTGGTCAGCGGCTGTCCAGTTGCAGGGTCGGTTGCTGCTGGAGCACCAGGAGTTCCGCCGTTGGCAGGAGCTGATGCTCCCGAACCAGCATTTCCAGCGCCAGTAGCAGCCGTCGCGCCAGGTGCTGCCAGGGTGTTGAAGAATGCTGTTGGGTCTGCGTTGTTTGGCTGACCAGCCGGTGGCTGGTTGTTCGGGAGGGCGCCATTTGAAGGACCAGCAGCGCCACCGTTTGAAGCCTGGCCGGGAGGAACAGCGACGATGATCGTACCCAGAGCTGTGCCTTGCGGGGCAATGGAAGAGATTGTCACACGTCCTGGGAGTTGAAGAGTTCCCGTGTACTGGATCTCAGAGGTCACATAGAGACCGGGCTGAACCACATCACCAGGGCCTCCCGGAGATGATCCGCCGGGCGTAGCCGCGGGAGAAGCTTGCGGGCCGGATGGCGGTAGGCCAGATTGGCCGGGGTTCTGAGCCGGTCCGCTGCCTCCAGTCGCGTTCGGACCCGGTGCACCAGTTCCAGCAGGGCCACGTGCAGGATCGTTGCTAGCAGCAGGGCTTCCTGGGTTCGGGTTTGCCGTTGCTCCTGAGCCAGGTGCAACAGAGGCTTCGAGAGGCTGACCATCAGGACCCGTGCCTGGTGTGCTTCCCGCACCTGGGTTGGCAGCGTTTGAGGGCGCTTGAATGACGAAGACTGTACCAGGCTGGGTTCCGCTGGGAGTCGCAACAAACGCGTCAAGAGTCCTAGTCACAGTCACGGTCGCAGCCAAGGAGTTCGTGTACTCAATCTCAGTTGTGACCTGAGAAGCCACCAAACCCTCGGTCCCAATGTTGAAAAGGGGCTGACTGACGCCATCTCCTCCAGGGCCAGGTTCAGACGGCGACTGGTTCGGCACCACGGACGTGATGAATGAAGGAGGTGAGCCTCCTCCGGCGGAAGCAATCGGGGGCAGAGCCACCACAACTGTTCCAGCCTGGTCACCGTCCGGAGAAATGATGCTAACTGTCGTCGGGCCGTTGACTGAGGCAGAGCCGGAGTATTGAACAACCGATGTGACGAAAGGTCTGGGGTCGTTCGGCGCGGGCGCATTGCTCTGCGGCAAGGGGCTATCGCTTTGCGCAGGGTTGTAGCTCTGAGGGAAGGTGACGTCGGTCGGCGCGGGAGCATTACTCTGCGCGGGAGCATCGCTCTGAGGGATATTGCTCTGAGGGGCATTGCTCTGCGGAACATTGCTTTGCGGAAGAGGATCACTCTGCGACGGGATATTACTTTGTGCAGGGAAGTCACTCTGCGCAGATGCGTCTGCCGGTCTGTTGATGGCAACGATATAAGTCTCGGCCTTTGGCGGAATAGTCGAGATCGTTGACGGAGCAGACAGCGAGCCATTCCCACTCCAGTACACCGTCGATGTCACGGGAGGTGGATAGTCAATCCTGCCATCCGGAATCGCGACCCAGATCGTGCCCCGGGCGAGTGATCGGTCATCGGAGGCGGCTGCAGTCGGCGTTGATACTACCAGAGTCTGGGCCGTCGAGATTGGGTTCGATGTGAAAAGGCTCGTGTAGTTGTTGAAGCTCGACACGGTAATCGGAGTTGCCGAAGCTGTTCCGGACCTCGTTATCGTGTAGTACGGTAGTCGGAAATCGAAAGACGACGCGCCAGACGGAAGTTGTCTCCTGGGCAGGAAGTTGCCCCCAGCAGTCGCCTGAGCAAAGCTGCCCCTGTCTGTGAAAGTCCCTCCATTCCCATACGCGTCCGACGATGAGTTCCCTGAAGGATCTGATAGTGAGGTAGATGAAGATGACGAAATCTTCAGTGTCGAAGTCGGTAGCGCTTCGCAGTTGGATGTAAGCGATGTCGAGAGCGCCACGTAGGCGACGTAGCTGACGACGTATTCGAGCTCGTTGCAGACACAGGCGTCGACCTGGCCGTCGTTGATGGCATCAAGACATGATTGCGCAAAACCCTGTCCTCCTAGAAGCGCAAGGGGCAACAGGGTCTTCCACGACCCCGTGAGTCTCGCCATTGTTGCTCAAAAAAGTGAGAGCCGAATTCGCTAGATTCGTAGCATGGAAAACAAAGATCACGGAAGAAACATCCAAAGATTTCTGAATTCTTTTACTGAAAAAGGGTCTTCGGTAAGACCTTGTTGAAGAGTGAAAGAAAGTTCACGGTGTTTTGGTAGAACAAGAGAAATTTGGAGGTGACATTCGCGCTTTTCGTATGATTCGAGGTTGAGGGACCAGCGGCACTTGAGGTAGTCTAGACCAATCTATGGTCCATGACCTCTCTGTGACAGCATCGACATCCATTTGTCACATTGTTGCCAAGTGTTTCTATTATCGAGCACTTCCGATTGCAGACATCCTCGTTGGAGTCGTTCGTCCGCTCTCTGTAGAGGGTGCGATGAGATGCTGGTAGTGTGTGCCTCAATTAGCGTGTAGACGGTGGCCGAAAGAGGATGGGGTGGAGAGCACCCTCTTACCGTTTGCTATCCACTTGGTGACTAGATTCGTGGGGGAATGTACCCCTTATGTACGACTTGTAGCAATGAATACATCCTGCAGTTTTCTCATTGTGATAGGGCTCCTCGGAATAGACATAAAGACTGCAGATCAGATTCCAACGTCGTCGGTAATGGAGCCGGCGCGCAGAATAGACTATGAAATGGTCGGATTAGGTCAGTAAGCAATGTACCGGATGCGACAATGGGGCAAGAATCCGACTCAACCTCTGGGGTTGCAAGCCCTCCCGTCGACTCGCATGTGGCCAGTCTGGGATGCCAAGATACCCGATGTCCAACGTCACATCCCGTCGGCAGGAGCATCGATGGATCGGGCTCCCTCGGATGAACCCGTCGGGTGGTTGTGGGCCTGTGAGATTAGGTTGGCTCCCGAGTTCAATGATGCATTTGACGCTTGAATTCACGAACTCGGCTCGCAGGTGGCCTCGGGCCGAACAAAACCGCACAGAATCCCCCCCTCGAGGCCGGATTCGTAAGGCTCGGCGATGTTCATGGCAGCACTCTTGAGCTTGGGGATGTCACGCATTCAGTAAGTGGTATGCGATCCAATCTCACCGGGCCGCCAAGCCATCCGGCCTAGTCTGATGTCTTACATGGTTGGATCTGCTTTCATGAAATAAACGTCATTTGTTTGGTGGGGTTTTGACGCCCCTGTTCTCGGCTATCGAATGTCTCACAGCCACTTCAAGCCTTTCCAGTCACCGATTTTGAGCGAAGGTGTCTGCTTGATCGCCACATCTTGAACATCGTCGCCCCTCAAACGCGGTCCCTACGGCCAAATTCACGATAGCTTCAGCCTCCTCGACGCCACACACAACAACCCAAAAGACGTTTGATATGGCGTGCGTTAGGTAGAATTATCGACACCTGTTTTTCGAATGGCGCCTTACACGCTTCTTCATCTCTGTTTTCTGAGCTTAATCTCGCACCCCAACTGTCGTCATCGACCTCAGCTCGGCCCGTTACCGTAGCATCACCCTTTTTGGACGCTCGGAGATGTTGTCTGCTGCAGACTAGGTATCAGGCTGCCATTTCCAGTCACCCTCTCAACCGTGTTCTTTGCGCAGTTTTACTGCCAGCAAACCTGGTCATTGCCCCTTCCAAATGCAGCATAACATGGTCTTACAGTGTTTTACTGCTAATTTACCCTCTTTTGATTTGAGCACTGAGCTAGTCTTAAACGTGTGAGCGGGCGCTTTTGTATCCAAGCTACTTATGTCACCTCTAAGCTCAGTCCACCCACCATTCTTGATCCTCAGAATATGCGTCTCCCTTCACGCCTCCACCAAAATATGCCATATGACGGACATATTTCAAGAAGATTTTAAGCGCAGTCTCGTCTGTCGAAGAAGCTCTCCTAGCCAGCACCTCAAAATAGAGCGCCTTCTTTAAATCCTCTGACGACCCCATCAAGCCTTCGGCCGTTTCGCGAAGCAGTCGGGTTACAATCTCCTGATCATCCCAAACATCGCTAACGGCAACATCCTCCCCGCGCTGTCTCGCCTCAGCCACAACTGCTTCCTGCAGCTCCTCGACACACCGTACCGTCGCGTCGGCAATGACGCAGGACGGTCCGGCAAGGGGTCTGATCTGCACGGGAAACTCGCTGTGCACCCGAAGCGGCTCTGGGTTCAGACTTAGCATCGCTAACCCGGCCCCTAGCTCTGCCGAAGACGGCGATGTCGGCATGGACACCAGTAGGCCGGGCCCAGTGATCACCTCACCGGGCCGGAAAACCAGGGCGACGGAGCCGTTCCTGATCAGCTGCACCAGATCGTCGTGCCGATCTGCGATTGCCTTTGGCCTTGATTCCTCATCTTCCCCCGATGATCGTGGATAACTCCCATCCTCTTTTCCGTCTTTTGGCTCCTCGTAGACGTGAACTGCATACCATTGATCACCGTCCGTCGGGACCTTGATCATCAGGACGCGTGGGACGACCGTTTCGCCTCCTGCTTCTGCATCTCTACCGTGCCCCTCACCGTTCTCATCAGTCGATCCCGGTCCCGTGGGGAGCTGCCTTCCCACCATGTCCAGGCCACCGAAGCAGATGAGCTTCGCGCCGGGAAACCTCACTCTCAGGCCCTCATCTTCGATCCTCGCCGGGTAGGGGCTCGAGGGCGAGACAAACATGTTCCCGTATTTGGCATACTGCACCAACGTCCGGGGCGCCCAGCGGAAACCGGGCACCTGAACACGCGGGACGCACGAGAAGATGATGTCACCCGGCAGCCCAGCGGCGCCCTGCAGCGTCTCGACCCTGCGCCACAATTGACACATCCCGTCCTCGGGCGTCTCCCCGTCGCCGATAAGAGGCTCAACCTCCCCGCGCGCCGTCTTGATGCGCAGATCCAGCAGCGTAGCTAGGCATATCACCTCATCGGACGCAACCGTCAAGCTGCGGTGCTTGAGCGCGTTGACCAGCATTTGCAGGAAGAAGTTCAACGGGTGCACCTTGCGCCCGGGGGTGGTGGTCTCGTCGGGGAGCTGCCACATGCTGACGCTGAGGTCGCGGAACTCTGCGATGAAGCGGAAGGCCAGCGAGGCTTCGTGCTTTGGGGCCTGCTTCAGCAGGTTGATGACCGATTCAAGGGAGAGGAGGCTGTCGCGGAACGCGAAGCAGAGCCGGTCGCCAGAGCCTCGGGCTCGTGACGCGCCGGCAAGAACGCCTTCCTGAAGCGTCCACATGCGACGCATCCACGGCGACGTATAAATGTGCGTGGCAACATCGATGAGACCCTTGGAGGTGTCTTCGAAGATGTCCCTGACACTCGTTGCCTGAAGAACCGCGCTCTTGACGAGGACGGCATAGGCGTTTGCATAAATCTCTCGCATCCTTGACAGGCACAAATTCTTACCGTACCCCGGAGTCGCAGGGCAGCACATTGTGTCGATCCACAGGTTAATCTGCCGGACTTTCGGTTTCGTCTGCACGTTGATTCCCGTTCCCGTCGTCTCCTGCTCCCGTAGCTTATCTTCAACCACCTGATAGGCCATCATCGACCAGTGCATCACATATGCGAGTTGACAGAACGGCAGTGCATTCGCTTGCACATTCCCCATCCCTTCAGACCACACGTGTGAGAGTGCGACATAGTGGTTTTCGGGGTCCTTCTGAGACTCCTCGTCGATGCTGATTGAGGTCAATGCTACCCCGAGACCGCCGTCCTCGAGCCTGCCGATGGCGAAGCAGGGAATGTCTCCTTTTTGATAGATCTCGATGAGGTGCTCCTCGTCAAATGTCATCATGCCTGGGCATTCGCACCCAGGACTCTCGTGTCTGGGCACCGCGGGGATTCTAACGTTGCACCCATACTCTCGGCAGTCCTTGTGTAAATCAGCCGCCGTGGAGTCGGCTTTGAAGTTTTGCAGGTAATAGAACGCCTCAATGCTCGTGAAGGTGTCCCGAATTTTGCCAATGTCGCCGGGACACCAGCCCGCGTTGACCATGGCCCTCTTAGTCTCGGGGTTCAACGGATCCAGGAGGGGTGCAATGGTTGCGAACCACCCATATTTGGGTCGGGCTGGGAAGTACTGTTCGTCATGATTCATCTCTAAGCGGTAGTCTCATTAGCTTATTGTTCATCCGGAACGAGACGGAGCCCAGTCATCCTGTCAGAGCAGGGCAGATTGTCACCAGAGTCTTACCCGCCACTGGCCCATGCTCTAGAGCCGTCTGGACCGCCACGTCCAGTGTCTCAGCCACACTCGCCAGACAGATCATTTCATCTCTGAAGACCCGAAGAAAGCCGGGGAATCTGAAATCGATGCTGTCAAGAGCCTCGAACGCGGTCTCGAGGCATTCGTCGAGATGTTTGTGATATTCGTCGCCACGCCGAATGCTCGATAGACGTCCGGTTTCCCTCCATGCCGTTAAGTCCTTGTGCAACGACTGGGTAGAAAGCGCAGCGCTGCTCAGCTGTCCGTCATCGTCGAAAGTGAAAGACATGTTTTTCTTTCGCGCATCATATTCGCCTTCATCCCCGAGGAATCCCTTGATGAGCGCAAAAAACAGCCATCCTTGGTAGTAATCGAGGACGTTGTAGCTTGAGACTCCGGCTGAGAAACGGCCCTGGAGCGCATCGGCTTGGGTGGGTACGTGTGGATATTGACCGCTGAGAAGAGCGCCATGCCGGTCTGGGTAGTCGAGGAATGGCCCGGGGTTGTGAAATTGAGCCGTCGCGAGCTTAACGACCGGGTGCTCATTGATAGGGTCGCGTGGTAGAGGAAGATGCTCCATCTTCAAAGGCTACGTGCCCGGTGTACTAGTTCTGTTTAAGCAGGTCGTTGGAATGAAGAGAGAAAACATCAAAGATGGTCGATTTTCTGAAAGAAGATGACATGAGATTGAACAGAGGCTGATGAAGTCCGACCAAGCCAATCACAGACAGGGGCTTTCGGCACTTCGCTGCCTAGTGCAGGCAGCCATCAATTTGATGGGGCCTTATTTTGCTTACATTGAAGACCACGAACATGCACGTAATAAATTTGGCTATACGGGAAATGAGAATTTCATAACGTTTTTAAACGTAAGTTTAAGTTTGAACTATTAGATCGATGATTTATTCAAGTGGTTTCCCGTTGGCAACAACATCTTGCCGTGGTGAGAATGATAAAAACTGATTCATAAATCCCAAATAACAGTTCTAAGCTGTTGAACTCGGAGTCCGAACTCCGAATACCTGGAGGTTCGCCAAGTCTCCCCTATGGACTGATCGTGAAGGTGCATTTCAGGCCTGAGTGATCGCTCCAAGGGATGTTTTTCTCGGTGACCTCAGGACTTTGAACGACGATGGTATCTGGATGCATTACCTCCATGTGCACAGGCGTCAGCCCTACCATCGCAACCCTGTCCATTCGATTGGGCGGAAACGGCGCGGTCCCGTCAACTCCCCAAGTGTACCCAGGCTCTTCACCATGGACAGCCTTCCAAGCGTCGACAAGATGGTTCCCTTCGATGAGCGTGTCATCCTCTGGGAGAACCGGGTTGAAGTCTCCCGCGACCAGGCCGTGGCCCGCCTCACGTAGTATCTTTGACGCAAGCCAAAGTTGATGGGGACGCAGAGACGGAATCCTGGCAAGCGAGTCCAGATGTACGTTGATGAGTTCGATGCGCTTGAATGTAGGACGCCGGAGGATTGATGAGGGATTAGACGGCAGGAATATCTCACTGCAAAGTGCGTCTCTGCCGTAATACGACCGATACTTGATGCGTGACACCTGCCCAAGAGCCCCGTACTGAGGTCTCCCTAGGTGTCCGAACCGCGCCTTCGACACGAGCGTCATAGTCGCGAATAGGTGGCCGCCCCAGTTGACCGTGTCTTTCTCGCTGGAATACCACCCGTCGCAAATCTGCTGATTCATTAGAATTCGGGGTACCATGCCCTTGTTCACCTCTTGAAGGAAGATGACGTCCGGAACCGGCGCGTGGTCAAGGATTCTGGACAAGAGGTAAGACAGCCGTTTGGCGGGACGCTCGGCAAATGCGTCGACGTTCCATGTCGCTATCGTCAACTTCAAATCCGGGTCAAAGGTATGAGTCGGTCCAGCTTGCGGGCTGCCGTTAGTGGCATTTTCCACTAGTATCCATTCTGAGGTGTCTTCGTCGAACTCGTGCCATGACTGGGGAACGGGCGTGAGGTCGGGGTGATCTGCGGGTGGCGTCAAGACCTTTAGCGGCGGACTCTCGGGCCTGAAAATTGAGAGATAATTACCCATACTGAAGTTTTTCGTAAGGTTGTGTATGAAGTTGTGTGACTTCATTGTGTAGGTATCTATCGTTGGTGGGTGAGGACAGTCTTTTGATGGTCTCCTGTTGGTAAACGGAGAAGCCAGATGCCCATAGCGGTACGTAGGTAGTCACCACACTAAGGTTCGGCGCAACAGGGGCATATGCAGGCAAAATAGGCAACCTTGGGCGCCACCATCAACCCTAAGAAAGAAAAGATAGTGAACCATACATGGCCTAGACATTTTTATGCAGCCAGCTACATGCTTAAAATGATCGCGCGCAGGTTTAAAAGATGCGATTGAGAGATCGCACACAAATTACCTAGTACAGACAAAGAGCATACGAGCCGTGGGGTTACACTCCGTAGGGTGTCAGTCAGGAACTGTTATCACTCTGGAACGTTTCTTCCAACTTCAATGAATAGAAGTTTGGAGTTGAAAAGCATTTAGAGAACTGACCGTTGGGTTTTCAATTGAGCGGGCTCTCGGTACAATATGTGTGTCTAGTAAAACTACATATTGCTAAGATACATATCACAAAATCGAATCTCCTACTTTTTATCTTCCTAGTGGGAGTGGGTGATGTATCATAAACAGGAAGGTCGGTGCATCCATGAATATTATCAAATTTGATTGGTATTTTCTTGACGCAAAATAGATGACTCACTTGATTGCCATAATGTTCTGCGTACTAAACTGCTGCGAGATCTATGGATGCCGACGGCCTTGGCTGCATCGGATGTTGTCGTTCTTCAGGTGCATGTTCCAATCCATTCGAGAGACTTTGTCATTGGTGGATTAGTAGCCCTTCTAATGTCCCCTTCATGCGGGAAGTTGCATTCTGATGTGGCAACATGGCTCTCGACCAACAAAATGGACCGCTGACAGACCGGTCAGCGGAGCGCATATTTCCAACATGATGTGCCAACACAATGCTGCATGCCGGGCGCGTATCTGTAACGCAAAAGACCCCTTAGAAGATTGAAGAGCCACTATGGGCGGGGGAGAAACCACACAACTGCGATGAGTCTGTCAGGCGCATTGGTTCCACTTCCTGTGGAACGATGCTGCTTTACTTAAGCTGGCTAATCTGCCTGCCGTGATGAGCACTTCCGGCCAATTTCATTGTTAATTCGCATTCAACCGCCGCGATGACTTATGAATCTGGCGTGCAGGTTCTCCACCTGAGTATGCCAAGAACTGGCAGCACATCTATGAAGGCTGCCTACGAAGAACTTGGACTGCCAACGTACCATGGCTTCGAATACATGTTACGGCCTGACGACCAAAAGGCCTGGACGGAAGCATATCTTGCCAAGTATGAAGGGAAGGGAACACCTTTTGGACGAAAGGAATTCGACGAGATCCTCAAGGGATGGGCCGTTCTGTCGGACTGCCCTGTGCTTGGGTTCACGGATGACTTGCTCGACGCCTACCCAGAAGTGAGAGAACTCTTGCGAGTCTCCCCTGGTCAAGTTTGATACTAATCACTGCATCTAGGCGAAAGTGGTCCTCGTTGACCGGGACATCGACAGCTGGTACAAGTCCTTCAACGAATGTGTCGTGGCCCCGTTCTCTGACTGGCAGGCCTGGATGGTCATCAACATTTTCGAGCGCTTCAAGAATCCACAGCCGACGATCATGACACAGAAGGTGTTGTACAAGATCTTCGACGCTCACGACATCAGCAGCTGGCGCGAGAACCTCAAGAAGACAAACTTGGAGCACGCCGAGAAGATCCGGAGAGTGGTTCCTAAAGAGCGGCTGCTAGAGTACAAGCTCGGATCTGGGTGGGAACCTTTGTGCACGTTCTTGGGCAAGGATGTGCCCGACAAGCCGTTTCCCCATCTTAACGACTCAGTTGAGTTTGAAAAGTGGACGAGGGACTTCAAGGACCAACAGCTCAAGCAGGGTTTATTGGCGTTCTTGAAGTACGGCGCCGTACCGGTCATAGCCGCCGCAGCGACGATCTTCCTGAGGCGGGTCCGAGCTTAAGGCCGCCGGCACCTGTACTATTGGAAACACTCCGGGCCGACGGGTGGGGCCCCTTCGGGCCTGCTCCGGGACTCTTCCGGAAACGTGAAGCAGAGGGTGCCATATTGTATATGGTGACAGAGCAGTGACATAATCAAGCATTCCAGCAGTGTGAGACTTTTTCGGGGATGCTCGGCCCGAGGTGATGAAATCATTGACTCTTATGACTGAGACAAAGCTTGTAGCCGATCGATCAGAGGGAGGCGGGAGTGAGGAATGTTGTGAGCCTCACCAGCCACAGTGAGATTGCGCTAAAATCGAAGCGAACCGCGCACGTAATTCCACCGTCGCGCTCCTGACCATGGCTTGGAAACTCAGCCTGCTGGGGAAATCCGGCTTGCGTGGCTTGGCAGCCGCATCCTTCGACCCTTGGCGTCGATCCAATGGTCTGATCTTAGGTGCCCTCTGACATAATCTTCGGGATAGTATTAGTGCCGGTTCTCCCATTCAATTTCTGGCTCACAGTGAGAACGGCGAGCATTGCCCCGACTGTATTAGTAAGTGTGAGTGTTGCGCCGCCTTGGCAATGCTTATCGTGGCTCGCTCAGCCATCGCGAAGTTGAATCCTTCGAGAGTTGCAGGGCATACTGTAAAGTTATACTACCTTTGTCCACAATTGGTCAGTCAAGATTTAATAAGCCGGCGATTAATCTCACCGCACCAAGATGGTGGCCAAGAACGCCAAGTTCAGTGCGTTGGTGATTATGTACAGTGTATTGATGATAGCCACGATTCACTGAACATATATACTACGCATTGCATTTTGCAATAATCCGTGTCATCTCAATTTGCATCCGTCGATACTCCCCAGCAAAACTTTCATTTTCGAAACTTCTACCTCATCAATACAATCCTGAAGACACAATGTCGGGACTCAAGTATTTCTCTTACAACGACTATGGCAAAACCCTTCTTGAGGAGATGCACTACAGTCAAGCTGTCCGATTCGGAGACAACATCGAGATATCAGGCCAAGGTGAGCAGTTCCTCCAATTTTCTTCGAGAGTATCAAGGCTTCCTTCGTGCCTATGCTAACCTTATCCCATCTAGGCGGCTGGGACCCGACAACAGGGAAGGTTCACTCTGATCTTTTGGATGAAATCGACCAAGCATTCTCCAATGTAGACTTGGCCTTGAAGGATGCTGGGGGCAAGGGTTGGTCACAGGTCTTCCGCATTCGTCTCTACGCTCTCGATGAAGCGTGGAAC
Source organism: Colletotrichum sp. SAR11_59 (assembly GCA_025328345.1). NCBI lineage: Eukaryota > Fungi > Ascomycota > Sordariomycetes > Glomerellales > Glomerellaceae > Colletotrichum > Colletotrichum sp. SAR11_59. The sequence continues at coordinate 128,967 of JAKMXC010000053.1, read as the reverse complement.
TCAGAGGGCATGGGCCGGATGGTAGAGAACATGAAGAAATGGGCAACTGATCACGCGCCTATCCTGACAGGCGTCGGGGTCACGAAACTTGGGCAACTAGGGATGCGCATCGAGGTGGAGGTATCTGCTTATGACCCTCAGGGGGCTTAAAAGTTGCGTCTGTGCAGCTACAGAAAAGGGTTATGTGATCCAAAGCTTGAAGCTAGCTAGCAATTGAATGAGCAGAATGAATTATGCGATCGCTATTATCTATGCTAAGACTCTACACCTCGACCTGATTGTTTGTCCTTTCCGTGGGTATCATTAACCTCAGATACATCCTTTGAGCCGTTGCCAGGAAACATCAATGTCCTCCTTAAGCTTGAGGCTCGTACACAAACGGAGAGTGGCCTATCTCCTGCGCTGCCAATACCATATGGCGACACCAGCCAGAGCGACTCCAGCGGATGAAAAGATGCGCAAGGTCTTCTTGACGGCGGGGGCAAGGACCATCTCCGCAGCGACGTGGAAGTCAGCCATCGCGTTGATGCGAGGATACGGCTCCTCTGGGACGTCATGGCCCAGGAAGGTGCAGATTTCCTCCCAACCGAATCCCTTCTCGAGATTCAATACAAGCAATCTCTCGGGCGGCACGAGAGCCTTAACGCTGGTAAGGCTATTAAAATGTCCGTCAGGGACTAGGCTTGGGAGAATTGGGGTGAGGATGTGACTTACTATTCGGTGTAGCTCTTGGCCATGGCGTCCTTGAAGCCAGGATCGCTGGGCTCGAGGCCACCAGACCATCTATGTGTCATGGCCTTGAAAAGCGCCCTCAACTCCCAGACGAAGCTGTCGAAGTATCTGACAACTGACAGAGGCGGTTGTGCGAGCTTCGCATGGTATGCACCCAGAGATCCAGCAATGGACTTGGCCCAAGACTCTGGTGTCCGCTCGGTCAAGATGAACTTGACGTTCGGATCTTCCAGATACTCCGTGACAATGTTGGGGCACAGATAGCAGGGGCTCTCAACAATACACTGGGTTTGAATTAGTCACTCCGAATTCTTCTCGTCACTGAACCTGAGTTATGGATATTTTCACTTACGTCGTAACCAGCAAACAGCTTATCGAACTCAGCACGACCAAAAGGCTTGTCCGTATCATTGGCGATAATAGCCTCTTGAAGCGCCCTCATTTGCTGAAAGCCATAGGGCAGCAATTCTGAGATGTGAAAAGGCTTGTAGCCCAAGGTCTTCAGAGCCTGCCATAGCCCAAGAGTGCCTGTTCTGCGCAGACTTTAGCCCCCAACACCAACATATCTGAGGCAGCTTCCGTCTAAACTTACCTGCTTGGACCAAGTCCAATAACCTTCATAGGCCGCTCTTCTGCGGGCGCGGGAAGTTTATCGACAGCGCGGGACATTTTTCGTATGCAACAGATCGGTATGTTACCATAGGAAGGTTTGTCGGGTTCGCTCCGCTGCAGCAGCTTGGTTCAAGGGCGGTGTTGCGGACCTTTTACTCGTGACCCTACCTCCCTCCCGTCCACGTGCGGTGATCCATCTCCAGTCTTCTCAACTGCCGGTTTAACCCTGGTGGAGGGAGGGGATGGATGCCCCAGCCCCTTGCCACGTCGTGTTATCTACGACTCCATCACGACGCATGACTCGCCTGCCGCCGCCGGTCGACTGCGACTCATGCGAGTGGGTTCCAAATGTCCGGGGTAATATTTTGAGCTTACGTCGTTATCAGAGATCCGCAGCGGACTTGTTTCTTCTCTCGTGCTTCTGGAAATCAATCAGTTGATACCCTATCATGAATCATCCTAGTTACGCGCCCGATCTCGGTAGATAGCTTGATAATTCCCCCTCAATCTTCTCTGTTGCGCGGGCTTTGACACATCAACATACATTGACGAATCAGAAGCTCGGAAATGCCAACGCATCGATAAGCCGTTTATCCCTCCTAAATGCAAGAGAGAGTGTCTCAGCTGCAGCGCGAAAGTGTCCGTTGGCTTGTGAATGCGCCAGGCTGTTCATCCAATCGCTAAGTTCAGCCACGTCGTCTCAAGACAGCCAACCTCAAGTCTCACCGACAATCCGATCACGAAAATGCATTTATCAACACCTGACGGCAGGGGCACAGCCGTACCGAAGGATCGTCGACCGCTGAAATTCTTGCTTCACTGCTTCTCAGCTACCGGTCATGTCTTGCCTATGCAGGCCGTTGCGAGGGAGCTCGTTGAGCGAGGGCACGAAGTCGTTTGGACAACGATCGCTCCCCAAGAAGCCCGAGTGGTTGCATCGGGAGCAAAGTTCGTCCCGGCGGAGAATGTGATCATGGTTGACGCCAATCTTGACGGCGCAGACCCGAAGGACATGGCAGAAACAGCGGAGGTCATGTTTGGCGGTCGGCTCACAGCCCAAGTGGCCGATATCCGCAGGGTACTGAAGACATTCAAGCCTGACTATGTCTTGAATGATGCACTCCCGCAGGGCATGGCAGCTGTGTACGAGCTTGGAGAGATCCCATCCTACGCGACACTCGGAGTTGTGCCTCTGTACCTCCCGGAGGTCGGGCCCGAGCCCACCGCGCATCCGGCGCAGTCTGCACTCGGCATGCTTTTGAGTCAACCGCGGCTGGTTCTGCCGGTCATCAACCCAGAGAGAGAGAAGCTAGGCCTGCCGCCGCTGAAGCCCACAGATGCATTCTCATACAGCCCGTTCCTGCATATCCAGGCTTCGTGCCCTTCGCTTGAATTTCAAGAAGGACCAGAGCCCATCATCCCTCAAGCACATTATGTCGGGCCACTGGTCGCAAAGATCGGGGGCTCGAACGCCAAATTGCCTGAGTGGTGGGACGACGTGCTCAGCGCGCCTTCGAAGGGGCAGGACGTTCTTTTCCTTACGCAGGGAACCTTTGCCATGGACCCGACGTCGCTCATCATTCCTGGACTCCAGGCATTGCAAGAAGACAAGCGCTTCCTGATAGTGGTGCCGTCAAAGCTTGGAGACGAGATCCGAGCGAAGGTGCAGATTGAAGACAACGTCCGCATCGCGGATTGGGTTCCTTACGACCAGCTCCTCCCGCGCACGAGACTACTCATCACCAACGGTGGTTACGGCAGCGTCACACAAGCACTGTCACATGGCGTTCCTCTCATCTGCGCTGGTACATCAGAGGACAAGAAAGACACGTCTGCACGGGTGTCATGGGTCGGCGCAGGTATTGACTTGAAGACAGACAACCCTTCTGTGACCCGGGTCAAGGAGGCGGTCTACAAGATTCTCAATGACTCAAGTTACAAGGACAATGCGACCAGAATTGGGGCAGAGTTGAATGCACAGGGCGGCGCGAAGAGGGCTTGCGATCTGTTAGAGAAGGCTGCACTAGAGCTAGACGTCAGCAAAAGCACATAAAACATAGAGTAGCTTTGATGGAACGTTTTCGGAATATTTGGGGAGGTAAATGCATAGATGCGTCATTAGCTATAATAGAGTTCAACGTCAATAAGGAGCCGAAAGTATACTGCTCGCTTCTCCCAAAAGATGCAACCAAGGCCCTGTCGCAACCACTGGTCAGTGCATGCCAAGCTTCTTAGGCATGATGACATAGCTTCATAGCCGAAAGCCAAGTTCAACGTCGGCCAAGATCAAACTAAACACCAAAGAAGACATCCAAGGTTACTGATTGAACATTGTAAAGTGGCATGCAATATTTCATTTGAATGGATGTTATGTACAGTTTGAGATTTCACTTATCCAACACTTTGACCCCGCAATACACAACACCAATAAACTCATCTGGATATCAACTGAGAAAGACAAAACAAGACTCCGAACAAGCATTCGAATCCTTCGTCTACGGCTTACGTGAGCAGATCTTATCCTTCTCACAATCGAAGGACTGGGGGCTGAGATAAGTGACCACTCTCAGCTGACCCTTGGCCAACGCGCAACCAACATAGTAGTGGCTGCCGCACCGGGAATCCAGCGTTTTGGTACCGCTGTGGATACGTCAGCACGGGAATTAAAGATCTAGATCGATGGCGTGATGATAACTTACAAGATATCGACCATGGCTGCTTCGTAGTTGTCCATCATCTGATCCGATCGGCGTGTGGAGAAGAACTTGCGGAGGCGGGACAGCACATCCACGTCGCTCTTGCAGAAGTACTGCGGAGAGATGTACACCTTGGGCGAGATGGCCTTGCCGCAGCCGAGGGTGTAGTAGAAGCCGGGGCTGGCTCTGCCGGGGGCGTCGTCGGGAAGCATATCCGAGGCGTCTCCGAGGAAGGTCTTCCAGAAGTCCTTGAGGTCCTCGATGGCCTCCCCTGACATGTCGAGGCGGCCGCCGAGGGTGATGCAGTCCATCATGTACTCAAAGGTCGTGTGGCGGGCTCTCATGTACACCTTGATGCGAGCATCCTTGGGCGCCAGACAGTCAATGGCAAGAATGCCCGTCTCGAAGTTGTACTTCTCTGTGCCCTCCCGGAGGAAGTCGAAGAGGGGCTCAGCGTTGAGAGACTCGAATTGATCTAGCGGCAGGCTGCGGATGGAGCGCTCGACAAGCTCAAGGTTGCTGATTCCGAGCTCCTCTGCCTTGAGTCCGGGATAGATGTAAATCTTCATGACAGGGCCGGTCTTCTCAATGTCGAGTGCGACCACAGTGCCGGCTTTGGGTGTTGTCTCCTCGACGAAGCAGTCAACCGTTTTGGATGTGCGGTTGTCATGCTGCAGAATCTGGTTCGTGAAGTGCTTGTACCACTCCAAATCCAGACCCGGGACCATCTTCTGCTGTTGGAGCTTGAAGATCCAGTCGTTTGTCGCATACCTGTTGAGAGGATCTAGCTCCGTACCGGCATGTGCGCCGATGGGCTCGAAGCTATACCTCACGACAGCATGGTTATCTCTTCCCCATTCCCAGCTGAAGTCGATCGGCGTGGAGTCTGGCGTCCCAGGACTCCTCCATCTCCTGACATTGCCGTGGCAATCTGGAGAAGGGCCAAGCTCAGGGGCGACGAAGAGGGAGTAGAAGTTGAGCTCGCGGTACTGCTCTGCTGCGCTGTAGCCGGCATACTCCAGGAGCTTGGAGAACATGCGCCCTGTCCTGTCCCACCAGAATTGGGAGTCGTCGTCCCTGAACCGAAGAACCGAGTTCAGGAAGTCCCAGGGCTCATTTGACATGATCATTTCACCCATTTTGGCGGCTGTTGAACAAAAAGACTGTGGTATAATTCGAAGGGCGCTGAAGCTGCTGAACACGAATGCAGAGTATCGTTGAGAGCTGAGCCTTGGTTCTGGAGAATCAAGCTCCTCAATTTATCACATGCGACCGCATTGCCTCCATTACCTCCTCGTCTTTGCATATCTCTTCCATTACACGCGGAGCTGCATCTTCGATGGCCTCCAGCTCATCGGTTCGTCCCATGTGGAGGTTGAACAGCCAGGGTACACCGCCAGGGAATTGGCACACAACAGGGTAGATGTTTCGCGCAGGCCTGTCACGTTTCGCGATATCTACGCCCGACCAGGGCACCCTAGGAGTGTTCGTCCGAGAACGAGTTGATCGTCCAGGGCATACGACCAGTGAGCAGGCATTGCCTGGATAAGACCTCATCTGCCGGCCGGGCCAGCTCCGACGACGACTCCGACGACGGTGACGAGTAATTCCGTATTGTCACATTCGTGCGACAGCGCGGCACCGCAGCCACAAGCTGCCCCCACAGATCGAAGCTTTGATATCTATTCATATCAGTGGAAAAAACGGGTCCCGGCAGTAATCGCTAAAGTATATTAAATTACTTGGCCGGCGGCGAGTCAGCCGCCCTCCACGATTACCCCAGAAGCCAAGATGAGCATCGACGAACGTCCCATCGCTGCCCAGTCCGTCCAAGCGTAACGGCGTAGGTTCGTGAAGTTCGGGGCCATCCGCTCCCAAGCCCACGGTGCGGGGTGACAATGGCAGCAGATCCTTTGACCGAAAGTTTAAGCACCTGCTTGATTGACAGATAACAGTACGCTGACGCCGCGAATTGATTTCTTGATAGGGAGCTGTCTGTATGACTCGCCAAGCGGCTCCCACACCCGACAGCGGCGATGCGTCATATTACGGGCGTGGTTCCCTCCCCCTTTGGGAACGTGGTGCCGTTTCCACATCCCGAGTACTCGTGGACAGCTGCGCATCGCATGAGAGTATTCTTGCCCTTGTCAGGTGATCCGTCGACTACGCCTTGCTCCGTTCGTTTCATATGCCCAAGTCCCTCCGCGCGGTATCGTACAGCGGCGGGGTCTTGCAACCTCACTGACTAGCTGCAATGGCTGTGCTTGGAATTATTGTGCTTCTGGTAGGTCTGAGGTACGAAAACTTGACTAACAGATTGATACTAATCTGGCTCGATCCCAGGCGATCTTGGGAGTTGTCGCCAAGTGCGTTTACAACGCATTCCTACATCCACTTCGCCACTATCCCGGTCCGAAGCTGGCTGGAGTTACCCGCGCTTACTATCTCTGGTACGATGTCCGTGGGGTAAGTCATTGGAAGGTCAAGGAATGGCACGAGAAGTACGGCGAAGTCGTCCGAATCGCGCCGGGCGAGCTCTCGTACACTTCCAGTCAAGCCTGGCAGGCTATCTATGGCGCGTTTTTACACCCGTTAGCTTGGGCTTTACATTGACTAACATGAATCAGGCTTTCCCAATCGGGAAGGTAATGGCAACTACGAGAAGGACGCCCAATGGTGGAACAAGAATGTCAATGGTGTTGAGAACATTCTCACTGCCGACGATGCCGGTCACAAGCGCATGCGTCGCCTTCAGAACCCAGCCTTCTCCGACAAGGCACTGAAGGCCCAAGAGTCTGTCATCACCGGCTATGTCAACCTTCTGGTACATCAGCTTCACGGCCAGGTCTCAAGCCCCGACACATCGTTGGTGGACATGAACTCATGGTACAACTTCACCACATTCGACATCATTGGTGATCTGGCTTTCGGCGAACCTTTCTACTGTCTTCGGGATGCGCAATGGCATTGGTGGCTTCATGCCGTCTTCGACATCTTCCAGGCCGGTACCTACCTCCGCGCCGCCCGTCGTTTCCCCTCCCCCTTATCTGAGATGCTGCTGCTTCTCATCCCCCGCCGCCTTATCAAGACGAGAGTTGCCCAGTTCAACTTTGGTGTTGAGCGCGTGAACAAGCGGTTGGAGAAGAAGACTGAACGCCCTGACTTCAGTAAGTGTCTCGCCGTCGGACATCGTGAAGAAGCTGCTGACCAATGGTACAGTGTACTATATTCTCCAAGGGACTGATGAGAAGGGCATGACCATGGAAGAAATCTACGCCGCTGCCCAGGTCCTCATCGTCGCTGGAAGTGAGACCACAGCCACAGCACTCACCACCGCGACCTACTACCTCTGCGAAAACCCCGACACCTTGGCGAAGCTGACTGCTGAGATCCGTGACACCTTCGAAAAGGAGGAGGATATCACTATCCAAAGCACCGCCAAGCTCAGCTATCTCAATGCCGTCATTGAGGAGGCTCTTCGGCTTGGTCCCCCGGGACCCGGCACCTTCCCCCGAGTCGTTCCTGATGGTGGAAGAACCGTATGCGGCGAATTCGTTGCTGGCGGCTACTCCGTCGGTGTGCACCACTTATCTGTCAACCGGTCACCGGTCAACTTCCGCGAGCACGACGGCTTCCACCCCGAGCGCTGGCTTGGCGATGAACGTTTCGAGTCAGACAAGAAGAGTGCTGCTCAGCCGTTCTCCTTTGGTCCGCGAAACTGTATTGGCAAGAAGTAAGTCATGACCTAGACCCAAGATGTCTTGCTCGGTATGAGAAGATCTGACACATATGCAGCCTGGCGTACGCTGAGATCCGCGTCATTCTCGCACGCGTCGTATGGAATTTTGACATGAAGTTGCACCCTGATAGTGCTGGGTGGCTTGGAAGGCAGAAGATGTTTACCACGTGGCACAAGACTGAGATGAAGGTTCATCTCTCTGCTCGTGCGAGATGAAATCCTTCATCGGAAGATTGCTACCGTCTCTAAATGACCAGAGTGGAGGAGTCACCCAGTACGTGAGATGTACATATGTATATGAATTTGTGCGGCATACGACTTTGAATAAAAACGAATCATCATCACCACTCTGTACAAGGCGTGAGTGGAATTGATCGCAATAGGTTCAGGTATTATTGCAACGACGGATCGACCGGAGGACAGGTACTAGGCTCCTCTACCATCTTCTGTGGCCAAGCCAACCACTCACTCCAGTACGTGCCAAGATGAGCAGAGATAGACTGGACAAGAGCCTTGCCAGCATTTGCATATGCCCAGTACTCCCTTGACAAATGCAGAAGGACTGCCCAGTACGCCAGTACCACAAGCGCTTCCGGCCGCCGCTGGTCTAACAAATTGACATACTCCGTTGGAATTCTGATTGACCACTCCTGCACAGTCGCCCGCCGTCTGTCTGGGGTGATTTCAGGCTTATTTTGCACATCGAACATGAGTTGAAGTGCGTCAACAGCTTCGCTACATGCCGAACGCGTTGACTCGCCGAGATCGCTTTTATCGAAGAGCTCCACCAAGCCCGCGCATTCGGTGCCCCTTTCCATCGCGTCTGGCTCGATGATGATACTATCCACAAACGGTGAATCTGGGCCTATGTGTGCCACAAGATGACCTCGTAAGATGCTCCAGGACCCAGCGACGATGGTGCGAATGCCACGGTGGAGGTTCATGCAGTGCACCAGCTTATCCAACACTGTCGCGAAATTCCCTTGGTGAATAAAAGTGTCGAACAAGACATGTTGACCGAGCCAAGTCGAGTAGAGGAATATTGCCAGGAAGTTATCGTTTGAAATCTCAGCTTTGGCAAGATTAAATTGCGACAAGGCTCTTGTTTGAAGTCGTGTTGCTTCGGCTCGATAGAATGCTTGGTCCTTTCCAGGAAGGGTGCTCATATGAGCGGCTGATAAGGCTAGCAGTTCGTCCATGAGATATGGCGTGCCGAGTGCTTGCTTGATGGACATTCGCTGAAATTTCTCTCGCGTCGAGTCCCCAAATTCCATCTCGGCCCCTAGCTCGTGCTCAAAATGGAAGAGCAGCTCCATATGGAGAAGGTCATACGGCTCTGTTGGTGGATACTGTGGCCGGTACAAGGGTTGCTTGATTGGGATAGAGCCAGCCGCTGCAGCCGACGACTCTGTTGATGCAGCTGGGCTCGGGCATTGGTACATGAATGCCGATGGCGAAGGTAGAGTCGTTTCGGTGTCGAGGTATGAGCACCGCCGGAGCGCCGTAGAACAGTTGACACATGACGGGCGGCTCTCGTCGCATTTCACGTGGCGTTGTTTGCACTCCTTGCAGCCGAACCGCGATTTTCGATGCGGCGTTCTCTGACGCATCTTCCTGCACAGAACTGAGCCGATGGGGATTACGATGAAAAAACAGAATTCGATATGAAGACCGCAGGACCGAGTTGTGGCAGACTTTCAGGCGACGGGAGCAGTAGTGGTCGCTCAAATTTGGAGGTTCGACGACGTTGGATCAAGGTGCAGATTGAGTGAAGGGTCCAGAATGTTATCTCTGGCAGGACAAGCCTAGCCACTCCTTTAAAGTCTCCAGATGATCCACGTCGTTGGGAGCCAAGCCGCCCCGGTGCCGCCGGTGCTAGGCTGCATTCCCCAGACTCATGCACTGTGCTCGCGTAGGCAAAGCAACTTGACAGATCCTCGGGTAAAGATTTCTCGATCAACTAAGGGACTAATTTCAAGTAGAAAATGGTGCTCAAATATAAAGGAGTTTTCAATAGATAAAAAAGAATATGAACATCTGATTGAAGAATTTGCCACAGAGGGATATGCATTTGCTCTTCGTGCGATATGTATCAGTACGTGTCCGGTTTGGACGCAACTACACCTACCTAGAACCCACGCATCAGTCTAAGACGGCAATGGCTCCAAATAAGCTTGAACAAGCGATAAACAGGTATCGTCATGTTTGAATCAGACCAAGAAGGAGACCTTAAGAATACTGAACTTCTTTTGTTGAAGCACAGTTCGTAATTCATGAAGTTTTACTGGGTAAGATGACGCCAGGTCCATCGCAAGGCAGTGCCTGGTGGATCGAAGCCGTCATATTTCAAGATCCCGCGTATTGAAAGTTGAGCGATTCGTAGAGCATTCTTATCGTATTGCTATCCAGTCGGAATTGTTTGAATACGGGTGGGGCATTTAGCGCTAGTCTCCTTTTAGGCGCCGATCTCACTCAGGGTTTATTGTCAATCGCCGTGACTTGTGTCTTGTCTTGGCGATGTTCTTATCAAGTTAGGTCAGGCGGCAAAATTCAAGTCGAAATTGAACTTACTGAATGTCTATCTCAGCTGTCTTGGGGGGACACTTGGAGCAAAAAAGAACGAAAAACAACGGACAAGTTCGTCAGACAGGCAAAAGATTTTGATTTCGCCCGGACTTGAACCGGAGACCTTCAGTGTGTTAGACTGACGTGATAACCAACTACACCACGAAACCATCTTTATTGTTGAACGTCAAGCCGGAATTGGGCCCTGAGTTGCTCGCACGGTCCAGCCGAGATTTCAGAACAGTTTGGTGGGCGTCCTGTCGTTGTAAATCGACGGGGTCGCTCGTGTTTAATCCCCTCCTAGGGAAACTTCAAATCTTGATGTTCAAAATCATCCTATTCATCGCCCCTTGAACCAGAGATTGTCCAGCCTATCAGCTGAAGTCAAGCACTCTCGTTCATCTGATTGCTTCTTCGATGCGAACTCCACTATGACTTTGCGGCTGCGGCCGTCGACAGCTGGCGTTCCCGCCAAGATCACGATTACTCAGCCGGACCTGTCCAGTCGGCTTCTCGCGTGCTTTGTCGGCATTCGGAGCGTCGCGTTCAGCGAGCGAGCCACCACGAGTCTTTCACCCTCACGACCCATCAGATCATCCCATCAATCCCTCATGTCCAATACTGAAGCCGACGAGACCACCTCGCTTCTTCCGACTCAATCACCCAAGCCCGATACCGTCGAGGACGAAGAAGAGACCATGAGCAGCCAGCTGTACTGGAAAGTCGGAGCCGTCTTCGGCGCCACCGCCGTCGGCTTCGGAGCCTTCGGGGCCCACGGCCTCAAGAACCGCATTTCTGATCCCGCAAAGATTGCCAGCTGGACGACCGCAGCCCACTACCAGGTAAATATCCTCCCATGGGACTATCCTCTTCATCCGATGAATTCGTCCGATGAATACTGATGAGAATTAGCTCGCACACTCAATCGTTCTGCTCATCGCCCGCCAAAACCCCGTTGCTGCCGGTTTCTTCACCGCTGGCATGACCATGTTCAGCGGCAGCATCTACGCTCTCATCCTCAACCCCGACCTCAAGTTCCTCGGCCCTGTCACTCCCATTGGTGGTCTCGCTTTGATTGCTGGATGGCTGGCTCTTGCTTTTACCAAGGGACGTGTCCGCTTTTAAGGTGCTTTGAAGGTTGCCTTGCGAGGGTTGTCGCCGTTGCCGCGGTCTACAGCTACTGAGCTCAACATGTACTCCTACTTGTATCACATGCCCTTTTATCATCATAAGCGCTGCAATGAACATCTCTGCTCTCCAATCGGAATCTGATGATTGCAACCAAAACTTCCTGCCTCACTTGATGGTCAGAATCGTCTGAGGTCGGCCACTGTCGCTCACTGTCAACATCCACGCTGCCGCCTCTCAGCCTGGCCATGCAATATGTCATCACTCCGGCCGGAAAATACCCATCCGAACAAGGTCTTCAGTTCACCCATCTGCACACCCACTGTTTGGTTGCCATAACTAGGATAGTTGAGTAATGCGGTGCCAACCCTATCAGACGCCTTCGTTGCAGAGTCACTTGAGGCCGCCGCTGGCGCACTACTTGGAGTGCTCTCGAATGATCCTATCGCCGACTCGATAGCGTCTTGTTCAAAACCAGAGACGTATCGTCGTGCGATTCCAGCGAACTCGGATATGATACCGCCTGGTCATGCTCCTTGCGATAGGGAGTCAATCACGCGAAAGTATCCAGAAGCCACGTCCAAAAGCGCAAGATTCTCTTCGTTTCTCGCATGTTGCGAGTTTTGAATGACGAAGTCGAAAAGAATGAAATGTGCCGACAACGGCATTGTTTCAGCTATGCTAGTACAGCGTCGCCGACGGGTAAGCACTGTATTTGAATCAGGATGAAATTGATCTATGCCTGTAATCAGGTTACAAGATGGGAACAAGGGGTTCAAAGTCAATCAGCCTCACAATGCTGCGAACAGAATCCATGAGATTTACTTTGCAACCCTCGCGATAAGTCACTTCCTCTCGACCGGTATGGATGGACAGTCTTTTCAAGGAAAGCACAACGCTCTAGCAATCATGGTTGGTTTACAGAAGCACCGCTTTCAAGCTGAGTATGAGGTTGAAATCAAGCTGCTTAACTGTTTCTTCTGGTCTGGGCGCTGAAGGGACGGTCACCCGCCAACCCTCCAAAAGACGTCGAACGTGGGCGGCGGCCATCGCGATCTTCGGTTTCAACGACGTAGTGATCGAGAAAAGAGATGAGTATGTGATTGATGAGATTCTGGCAAGGCGAATCGCAGATGTAAACTAGTAGTAGCCTTCAAAAATGCAGCCTGGAGCCAAAGGCATCACGGAGCCAATGTCGTCGTCTGCCAGGACCTTGAATGGAAGCAATTATCCGGCGAAGCCCAATCGATCTCAGAGACAAAGGGATCATGGCAACCATGCATGTTCATCCTCTTCCCTTCGCCCTTGCCTCTCTCGTCCCCTTCGCTCTTGCCTCTGTCGTTGTTTCGAGAGCCACAATACTCCGATGATAATAACCTAGTATTCTCTATGACTTGAGCTTGGACCAAGCGAAGCTGAGCTTTCGCAACAACCTGCTCGAAGTCTGCCCCCCGTCTGGTGAGAAATATTCAACTTGCCCTCATTTCATACCTTCCCCACCACCACAAAACTTTCAACCATCCATTCACCAACGGCATCACTTCCACTACCCCCTTTCTCTTCTAAGATGTCTCATGTCCAGGATCTGGTCTTCGAGTGTGATCTGGCTTACGAGCCGATCTGGGACGTCCACGCGCCTGTTTCGCACATCCATCTCCACGCGGAAGGTACCGAATCCACTCTACCCAAGCCGTATGCGACCAAAGCGCACTTTCCCTACTGCCAGCTCCTGCCTGAGCTTCAAGTTCAAGTCAACAGCTATCTCACCAAGAACGATCTTGCAATGCTGTCCAGCACTTCATCATCAATGAGAGCCGACTTGATGACCAAGGCTCTTGGTACCATTTGCATCGCTGGGACCGTTTCAGAGGTGTTGAGAGAGATTCAAGATTTCAACGATAGGCCTCACATTGTGAAGGTCGCGATGTTAGTACTGGATTTTCTTCCATCAAACATAGGCTGACGTCTCTTGAAAAGATCCCTCAAGATCGCGATTCACTCTGAAGATTTCGCGTCCATGGATCTCCCGATTTGTGCACCGAGGCAACGGACATATTTCAATTACCGCGGTCTCGGAACGCATCTTGGCTACGCTCTGACGTCTATGGCACCGTTTGTGGAGGAACTCACCCTGTCGATCAGTGGTGCTCATCACATAAATAGGATCGAACATCTTGTGCGAAGTCTCGTTTATGCAACCCCTTCTTTGTGTTTCAAAAAAATGAAGACATTACGGCTCAGGCTTGGCGATCGCGAGGCGGGGTTTATGCTGGGTGAATACTTGATGTCTCGGTGCCCTTCCACGAAAACACTTTTCTGGTGGGACACTGCGAACTACGACAACAAACTCATTCGAATCAACGGTCCCTTTCGAAGCGATACTTTGACATCTTTCATTTTGGGAAATACGAAGATGACCTATAAGAGCACCTTCATACGCACCGTTCTTCTGGCGTTCCCGCAATTAGAGCGATTTGCCATGTTTGGTAGCATTCATGACGACACAGTGGATGAGTTGGCCCATTACCTTCACAATGTAAGGCTTGCCCCCACGACATCTAAAGTAGTGACCCAGTGAGCTAACCTGCCTTCCGTAGGGGGTCCTTGAGTTCGGAAGATGTCTCAAGATGTTATCTATACCGTAAGTACGTTTTGCAGATCACGCCCCGGAATGGACACGTATTGCCGGCTTCTTTCTGCGCTCACTACCGAAATTGGAGCAAATTCAGTTGACTCCGTGGAGGGTCTTTGATATCGATCATCTGCTCGTTGCCCGAAATGCCAAGGTGCAGATAGGCTCTTCCGACGTCGATTCCAACATCACATACTGTCGGGTGCCGGTGGAGGAGTCACTGCAGAGATGGCCGTTCAACTCCTTCAAGCTCCCCACTGGAGGCTCTCTCGCGGAGGACGATGCCAACTGGAAACCGATTTCGGACATCACAATTGAAACAGATCTTTTCCAAAACGACGGAGACGACGGAGACGACGGAGACAATTGAAGACGATTGGAGGCAGCGGTGATGGCGAGCCCATTGGAGAAGAGGTCAAAGAAGTTGTTCCAGCACGGGAAAACAGGACTTGCGGTGCGCCCATTGGAATTGTGTGTTTAGACCTGTACTGAGCTCATCTACAACTTCGCGAGCACTGCATCAACACCACTAACACTAACTTCCTTCGGGACCTCCTCCTTCTCCGCGTACACAATCTTTCCGTTGTCAATCACGAGCGCGTACCGCGCACACCGCTCGCCCATCGTCCATCCGATCTGCTTGCTGAACGCCAGCTCGCCGTCGCTAAGGAAAAGGATCTCCTCGGGGCTGTTCTTGACGTTGTTGGCCTTACTCCAGGCGCTCATGACGAAGGCATCGTTGTATGCGATGCATGCGACGACGTCGACACCCTTGGCGACGAGGTCCTTGCGCTTCTCAATGTAGCCGGGGAGGTGGCGGGCGGAGCAGCCCGGGGTAAAGGCACCGGGGACGGCGAAGAGGACGACCTTCTTGTTGGCCCATTCGGCGGAGGCGTCGTAGGATATCGGGAGGCCGCAGGCTGTGAGGGATTCGGTTTGAGGGTCGTAAGGGACGTAGCTTGGGGGTTTGGTAAGTCCTACATCGTCAATGAGTTGAAGGGAGGGGCTTACGTGAATTTGGTGCCGGAAGGCAGGGAGTCGCCGACTTTGACCATGGTGACGAATTAGAGAGAATCAGAAACTGTATCTGGGTAATATCAAGGGATTTGGAGAGGAATTGATGCTTCTGGCGATGTGGACGGCTGATCGATGGCAAGATATCAATGTGACGGATGGTGTTTGTTGAGAGAGGGGAAGATTTGAAATCCACGATATCTGTGCTACAATTGGCGTCATTGGTTTGACCTCGGCTTCAGTTTCCCCGCCTCCTACAAAGCTTCGGCCAAAAGATGGATTGGGGAAAAGCAAAGTTGCAGCCGGGACCCACATTCCAGGAGCCGGACATGGAGTTTTGGTTGAGCTTCTTGCGTCATGGGTAGGGAGCTAGCTCTAACCTTATTCTGTGGGATATTTCGAGATGACTGGAGTTCAATTGGAGACGGCACAGAAGTTCACGGAACATTTGCTTCGGTTTTCTTGTATTATCTGTCAACCCCAATGCAATGAATCGACGTTGGAGTCGGGGTAGCAAAATCTCCAATCCTTGCTGTGCTCCTTAGAATACTTTGAAGGCAACTCGACCTAGAACAAAATACCTCCCGCGACAAAGCCAACAATGTTTCTTTTCCAGCAAAACAAATCCCAAAGAACCTCATGTTGTCAAAGAACAACTCTCTCAATTGTAGGTCTGTTGAAGAGGGACGCCCCCAATTCAGTCACACAAGTGAATTAAGTGCTTGACGGTGCCATGGTACTGACTAGTGGCTGCGAACATGGTCTTGCTCAGCTGAACTGGGGTTAGATTGCCACCAGCAATCAGAGCCGGGCCGTGGGGGAAGCTGTCCTTGACCTTGTTCATCAGGTGCTGTAGGACTTCTCCGACCGTGACGACAGTCTTGCCGAAGGTGATATTGATCGGCAGGTAAAGCACGCTCAGATTGATGAGCTCTCCTTGAGGAGTCAGAGTCCAGCCAAAGCCTCGAACAAGCTTAGCACCATGTGCGAGGTATGCAATGGTGTGTGGTCCCTTCAACTTGTGGATTTGGCCCTGAGGCCCTTGGAAGCAGGGGTCGCAATGCTCGATGGTGCTTCCAATGTTGATCGGATCGATCCAAACCTGCATATTCAGGTTCTGCGGGTTCTCATAGGCAAGCAGAACTCTGAGCTGCGGGTTGTTGACCGAGTGGAAAGCCCAGTCGAGTGGGCCGAGAGGCGGGCGCTGGGCAGGCGGGTTTTTCAGAAACGCTGGGTCGGCCATGTCCTGCAACTGAGGGCCTTTGGGTCGCATCACAAAGGCTGGAAGCCCGTTGGGGGCAGGGCCAGGGTTTGGGTTTGCGGCGAGGCCTTGGTTCTGGTTCGCGGGAAGACCTTGATTCGGGTTCTGGGCCATGCCTAGGTTGGGGCCCTGGAATGCGTTGTTCACCATCGTGTGTGGATCGACGTCCTTCGCCTCTGGAGTGTGTGTATCAGCATACATGACCGCCAAATAAATCAGAGATTATCCTACCTTGCAGCTGGAGGAATGAGCTCTGCATACAAGTCTCGATTCGGGGATTCGGCGTTGATGGTAGTCGGGAGCGAGCGTGAAAGCTGAACATGCAGCCAATTTCGTGAGATCTCGAGTGCGAAGCCGATTCAATGTTCTGGAAGCAAGTCAAAAGATGCCAAAACCTGAAAATATAGAGATCATTACCTAGAGGATTTTCTCAGGGGCTTCTTGGCATCGTCTCCGTATGAAAAGCGATATCTTGTGAGCGACGACGACGACGACGACTAGAACCAACCCAGAGTCGTGATGAGACTGGGACGAGACAGGAGGAAGGGGCGAAAATTCTTTCGTGGGATTAAGAATTCAACGTGGAATGAGATGAGGTGAATGAGAGTGGGGCCTGTACCAGACGGGAAGGAAGGTGAAGTCAGACGGAAGGTGCGATTGATGCGGAATACTCTCCGACGGACGTGTATTCACATGGCAACAGAATGTCATCCATCTCACCTTCATGCCACATATTGCCGCAACATTGAACCTAGAGGCTTACCATTCAACATCTACGGAGCCAACCTACAAGATGTAATATCAAGATGGCAGCGAGGTCGGAATTATAGGTCGGAACTCATAATAATCGTGATGTAGCCAATTGCCCAGAGTTTTTGCACGTTCAGAATAAGAACGTTAATGACCAGACGACCAGAGATGACCATAGGCTCATTCATCCGGTTCACTCTAGCATGAAGTTTCCTGCCTTAGACTCGAAGTCCCTACTTATCCTCGTTTCCTGGAGACCTTCGTGCCGACCTTACGAGATGGACCAGGTCGTAATCATAGGTAACTGCAGTTTGTGGGATATCGGTATTCCATTTTAAGCCTGTGCGATTGTCAGGGTAAACTCATCATTGCTTTTGACAGAATTACGTTCGGCTGAAGGCAAGCTGAAATCAACCCTTCCTAGGCGTATGTGAAAACTGACTTTTTGTGACTGGCTAGGATAGAAGGGGAAAAGCATATGAGTGGCTTATGTCTCCTGCTGCATCTATGCGTTGCTTGCTTTAACGTGGCGGAACACAACATTCAACCCAGTCTGAGATGTAAACCAATGATTCACAAATGTGTAACCTCCCCCAATCTTAACGTACTCCATATCATATTTCAAGATCAGTGTTCCAACTAATTTGGTGACCTCCATGATGCTGATATGCTTGCCACTGCATGTATGCGATCCATGACCAAATGCAAGAAATGATCGTTCCATTCGGCGAAGCTGAGCCTCGGTTGTACCGTTTTCACGAACAAGCCATCTCTCCGGGATGAATGCATCAGGATCACGGCAGGACCAGGTGCCATTTCTGTTGGGCCAACACAACAATTTTTGAAGAGAGAGCCATGGCTCGAAGATCAGCGCGCTGGAGTTTGAAAAGCAAAACGCCGTCAATGTGCATCAGTACCAAAGATCAATGTTTAACATACGTAACCTGTCGAGGGATAAACACGGCATGGCGGTTACGGCTTTATTGCATAGTAATTTAACCAGTCTTAACCTACCTAGCACTGAGAGTGCATTGTAGATGAGATAACAGTGGCAACCCCTGGTCTGCAAGGTAATTACCCCGCATTCATCCTAGTAATCTTGCTCCACCATATCGTCTAGCTTAGCGGCGTGTGGCCTAGGAGATGGCTGCAATTACCAACCAAGAAGTTGACCGATAGGGAATAATCAGCTGTTCAGCAAATACCCGGATACCTGAAGTGTCACGGTTACCAGATAAGAACTAACCAATAAGCTAATTTTCCCGGTGTGACTGTTTGACGTCGTCGTTTCACATCAGCCCGCGGCCTCCGAGTCTCCCACCCGGCCGCCCGAGGAGTGGTTCCGAATCTCTGTTGTTGGTTCCGATGGCAACTAGTGAAGGGAAGATTTTGTTACTGGTAGAACGAAAGAAACGCACAGATTCAGGTTTGGTATATGAACCCCAGAACGTGAGAGAGTGGCAATGCCAAAATGGCAAAACTTCCGCAAATACTTTTCCGTGCATTCCGAACATGGCACAGTCAACGCTCACACAGTATGGTTTCCGCTTCGCTGACTGGGCCGGAGGTGAAGCCTCAGCCCAGGACTTTGGCATCTCGCATGCCGTGGTCATGCCACCAAATGCTAGCCGAATCATAGTCGGCGGTCAGCTTGGCATCAAGGACGACGGATCCATTCCTGAAAATATCGAGGATGAAATTAAAGAAGCCTTCGAACATGTTTCTCGCAGTCTCAAGGCGGCTGGTCTTGGTGACGACGCTTGGGAGCATGTGTATTCTGTATGTTTTTGTCCCCAACCCCGGTGCTGTAGTGTGCATACTCAACTCAGGGACAGGTGAAAACATTTGAAGTTGCGCACAATGGCAAAGGCATTGCTGGTGTGGTGATCCCAATTGCAAAGTCTTATCTGAAGAATACCCGACCTGTGTGGACGGGCGTGGAGGTTAAATCTTTGGTCTTCCCTGAGCTTCATATTGAAATCACTGTGGAGGCCTATTTGCCGAAATAGAAGAGGAAGACAGTTTATTCAATGAGAGAAAGTCTATTCGAAGAGCCTGCGCAGCATTTTGTGCCATAGCGAGTAATTGCCAAAACACAGTAGGCCGAATTATTGCTCCCAAACAGGTGACGATTGGAAAACGGGAGCGCGAATTGCCGACTCTTGTGATAACAATAAGTGAAACCTCTTGGTTATGGGTGAATTTGTTTGATTGATTCAATGACGTCTCCCAGGTGATACAGTCTCAAGGTAGAGGAAGCGGTATTTGTTAAGTATCGTCAAACTGTCCCAGGAAGAATTTCATGCAAAAGATGAGCATCTCGCATTTAATGACAGAGTATCTTGAGGCCGTCACATGGAATGCGATTAACAAACGCAATATGGATTGCTTCAGGAGGGAGCATTGACTGCCAACTATAACACGACTACCTCAACCAAAAATGATTCACATGTTTACGCCCGCACAGAACTTGCTTCCAAGGCAACAATCGCAGGCTTGCTTCCCATGTCCAACAAAACCTCTTTGTTGGCATTGATCTCCATCTCATCGTAATTGCCACCGGCTGGCAGCGACAACTGTTCAATAGTGCCTTGTTTTCCGCTCCTTACCTCCTCAGTGTTACGACCTGTAAACAAGGATAACAGCTGAACGACCTACCTAGGCGTTAGGCGGCTAGGATAGAACATTTATACTGTAGGATCATAGGAATAACAGGGACTCACTTAGAGATAGAAGAACTATAGTATAAGTTATGTAATAATAAGATAAGACTAAGTAAATAGTATAGATTACTAAGTACTTAATTAGAGTAACTAAGCGTTTATTAGCGACTACTAAGCGCTTACTAATACCTAACTAGCGATTAGTAAACTAAATAAAGAACTATTTAGATTTATATATAGTATAACCTTAAGCTTAGCTTATAGTTAGATTTCTATAGCTCTTTAGTAATTAACTTCTTTTTAGTATTTATCTTTAGGATATTCTTAGCTTACTTTTACTATAAATTACTTATTAAGCTTAAGACTAATTACCTTAGTCTCTAAAGACTTAATCTACTATTAGCCTATAACTTATAACTATAACTTTATATACTATTATAATATATTAATCCTTAACTTCTATTAGTAGACCTTATTATTAGTTAGCTAACTATAACACTTTAATTACTCCTATTTAGTAAGTTAACTATTAATACTTACTAATAGTAAAACGATAAGTATATCTTCTTATACTTTAGCTAAGTCCCCTACCTTAGGATCTTTATCTTCTTTATATAACTAACTTTAAAGCCTAACGTAGGAACTTACTAACGTTAAAGATTATAATATACTAAACTTTAAGTATAACTTTAATAGAGAAAGTTCTTTTACTAAGGAAGGATATAAAAAACTCTAATATATTATCTAGAAATAAGATACTAAATCTAAGGAAATATAAACCTTTATTAATAAAAGTAAATAGGCTATAAATAACCTTAATAAGTAACTCTAGAATACTAAATAAGCTTATAAGAAACTAGAAAAAGATATTAGAGGAAATACTAACTTTAAGAAAGTTTAAGAACTTTAGGAAGAACTTAATACCCTCTAAGTTACTACTAATATTATTACTACCCCTATTAGAGGACGATAAAAGCTTAAACTTAATATTTTTATTACTTATAATAATACCCCTAGATAACTTAAGTTATTCCTAATCTAAGTTAAGAATTACTAAAACTTCTACTATAGTAACTTTACTAGCTAAACTAAGAAAGTAGTTTATATAGTTACTTACTTTTATAGAAAAGCTTTTAAATAGTTTAAACTTATTTAAGAAGAATTCCTTAAGTATAAAATACTAGATAAGTACTCTACTAAGACTTATAATATCTATAGTAGCTTCTAAGGATTTAAAGACGCTTTACGCTCTCTCTTCTAGGACTTTAATAAGAAATAGTAAGTAGAAAGAGAACTAATATAGCTATAGTAAACTAAGTCTACTAAGGAATATACTACTATATTTAGATAACTTAGTATCTAACTTAACCTTATTAAAGAAACTAAGATCTTTATGTTCTACTAGGGACTTAAAGATAAAGTTAAGGATAAGATTATTAAGATTAACTACCCTAAAGACTTCCTCTAGTATACTAACCTTACTATTAAGATTAATAATTAACTTTTTGAACGTTATAAGGAAAAAGGTAAAAAACAATAAGGATTAAACTCTAGATGTAAATATTAGTAGTAACCTTAGTAGAAGTTTAACTACTAGTAGAATAATAATAGACCTTATAATAATTAGAGTAATATATAATAAAGTACTACTTATAGGTAATATAGTAAACCTATAGATCTTAGTATAATAACTAAACTTAATAATAAGAAACCTTAGAACCTTAAGTATTATAACTATAATAAATAAGGATATATTACTAAAGACTATAAGTAACTTAAGAAGCTCTTCTAGAAACTAGTAGCTAAGTAACCTTAATAAGTTAATATAATTATAAAAGTATTATATATATTGCAATCTTAGACTAAATATTATAATAATAACTATTAAATTTACTTTAAAGATAAAGAAATATTAGGATACTACCTGAAAGATAGTAATCCTAAATAATTTAGTTATAATATAACTATCCTAGATATTTACCCTAAAACCTTAGTAATAATATATATTAGTAATAGTAAAATTATAAGAAAGCTAGCTAAATAACTTAATAAAATGCTATAAATCTAGTAGTTTAAACCTATTAATACCTCTTCTACTATATAAAACTAAGAACTAGAGAATAATAATAAATAAAGACTTATATACTTCTAAAAAGCTAAAAGCCTATACTTAGAATAAATCTAAGAAGAACTTTATAATCCCCTATAGGAATAATAACTAGGAGCTATACTTTTATATATAGAACGATATAAATATATATATAGAAATCCTACTAGGATTAAATAAATTATTTAGGAACTTAATAAATAAACTAAAGAAGAATCTAAAAAAGAACTAAAATACTAATATAATCCCCTAATAGAGTAATAACTCTTTAGTATAACTAGTAACTAGACTTTTAGAGAAGGTAAAAGTTTACTTTATAACTTAGATAAACTTTATAATATTACTTAATAATATACTTAGAAAGAGATTACTTATAGGTTTATTTTTAGTATAAATAACTCTAGTTCTAAAGAGGAACTAGATAATAAAGAAAATAAAATTAAGTAATTCTTAAAATACTAAGAAATTAATATACTTTAAGATAAGTAGTAATATTACTTCTATAGTACTTTAGTAAACTAATAAGACTAAGATTATACCTTTTAATTATATATAGAAGACTATTTTATACTAAGAAGTAACTACTAACTCTATTAAACTTTCTTCTAGCTTTAATACTTTTATAATAAGTATAAAAAATATATAAGAGAAAAATATAATTACTAATTCTACTCTTAAAAATATAATAATAAACTTATCTATAAGATTTACTTAATATCTACTATAATTAGATAAACTATAATACTATTTAAAGATAACCTTATAATCTTTAGACCTAGCTTTTAGTTTCTTATAAGATACTAATATAATAACGATATAAAGTAGGATAAATACTAATAAGATAAATATTAAGTTTACTACTAAGAAAAGGTATATACTTAGAGAATTATAAAAAATAAACTTAAACCTCTATAAGTTAGAATCTATAAGAATAGCTTCTTAAAAGTATAATAAGAAGGAAAATAGATTACTTATTTTAGATAATTAGAATAGTTAAAAAACTAAACTTACTTACTAATAATAGATTATAATAAGTAACTAAGAAAAGATCTATTTACTAGATATTATAAGGATATAAAAATAACCTAAAGTTTAAAGTTACTATTAATAAATAAATAATACTTATACTAATTAATAGTAGAACTAAAGTAAATTTTATTACTCCTTAAGCTATTAATAGGCTAAAAGTATAATAAGGAAGTAAAAAATAACTATACCCTCTATATATAGTAGAAAGAGAAGAATTTAAGTATAAAGGAGGTACTATCTATAATAAGACTATACTTCTTAAAATAAGCTATTTAGATTAAAAAGAAAGAATCTAATTTAATATTATTAATATAAGAATATATAATATAATACTAAGATTACTTTAGCTATAAATAAATAACTTATAAATAGATTAAAGTAATAGCTAACTCTATTAGGACTATAATAATTTAATCCTTAAGTAACTTTATTAAAATTAAGCCTTAAATAAGTTAATATAATTAGGAATAGTAAAATAATACCTCTATTACTTTAAAGTAAAAGAAGCTATATTATAACTACTAAAAATAATATATCTAGAATAAAAGAATAATCTACTTCTATCTATCTTAGAAGAATATTAAGTTTATAAAAAACTCTTTATAACTAAGCTAGAGATTAAACTACTTAAATATATTAGTTTTAACTATAAGATTCTTCTTAAAGAAGGAAAAGAACTATATTTTAATAAAATCTATAGACTTAACTAAATAGAAATAAAAACTTTAGATAAATACTTTAATAAAAACCTTAAGAAGGGTTATATTAAACCTTTAATATTACTAATAAGAAGCCTAATCCTATTTATACTAAAGAAAAATAGAAAGCTATAACTATATATTAACTACTATATACTTAACAAAATAATAATTAAGAATTACTATCTACTACTACTTATTAATAAAATAAAATAACTCTTCTATAGAGCTAACTAGTTTATAGCTTTTAACCTTAAAAGTATCTATAACTTAATTAAGATAAAGTAAAGAGA
This sequence comes from Colletotrichum sp. SAR11_59, assembly GCA_025328345.1. NCBI lineage: Eukaryota > Fungi > Ascomycota > Sordariomycetes > Glomerellales > Glomerellaceae > Colletotrichum > Colletotrichum sp. SAR11_59. The sequence goes on along the minus strand of JAKMXC010000053.1, from coordinate 105,048 downwards.
AGAATAGAAAACTACTTTCTAAATATAAAAAAGATATTTTAAGTACTTTATTATACCTTTTAGTTTTACTAATACCTCTATAATATTCTAGAATATAATTAATTTAGTTCTATATAAATATATTAATATCTATATAGTTATCTATTTAGATAATATCCTCATTTTCTCCCTTATACTTAAGTAATATAAGATAGATATATATAATATCTTATAAACCTTCTAAGAAGTAAAACTCTTAGTTAAACTTAAGAAAAGTGAATTTTATATATAATAAGTAGAATACTTTAGATTTATTATTACTTTAGGAGAAATTAGTATATCTAAAAATAAAATTAAAGCTATCTAAGAATAGCTAACTTTAATAAACCTTAAAGAAGTTTAAAAATTCCTAGGTTTTATTAACTTCTATTAAAAGTTTATTAAGAATTATAGAAAAATTAATATAGCTTTTACTAACCTTAGCTATAAAGATACCTTATTTATATAGGAAGAACCTTAATAAATAGCTTTTTAAAAGATTAAGGACCTTATTATTAGTAAATTAATCCTTATTATTCTAAACTTTATAAAATAGTTTAAAATAAAACCTAATATATCTAACTATATAATTAGAGTATAATTATTATAATAAGACTTAAAAGGACGCTTATACCTTTATACTTTCTTTTCTAAGAAGCTTAAAGGATTAAAACTTAACTATAAGATCTATAATAAAGAACTTATAGTAATTATTAAAGCTTTTAAAGAATAGAGACCTAAACTCTTAAGAACTATCTATAAAGTACTTATATACTTAGACTATAAGAATCTTATATACTTTATAACTTTAAAGGTACTAGAAAAGTAATAAATATAATAGTTAGAATTCCTATCTAGATTTAATTTCTAAATTATTTACTAGAAAGGATTAAATAATAGTAGAGCTAATACTCTTAGCTAAAGACTAAACTATAATATCCTAATACTTAAAGAAACCTAAGTAATTCTTAAGAAAGATAATTAAAGAGACTTAATATTAGTAGTTAAGCTCTTAATAATAGCTAGATAATCTAATATTAACTTATTTAGTAAACTAAATAATAAAGTAATTATAGAGTTCTATACTTACTTTATATATAGTTATTAAGGAATTATAAAAACCTAGAAATAACTATAATAATAATATAGAGAAAAGGTTACTAGAGAATATATAGTAAAAGCGATTAAAGATTATAAGATCTACTTTAAAAGTAAACCTACTTAATATTAACTTTATAATATACTATAACCTTTATTAATACTATAAACTATTTAGTAATCTATATCACTTAACTTTATTATTAAACTACTAAAGTCTTAAAAACCCCTTATAAGAGTATACTTTAATAGTATTCTTATTATTATAGATTAACTTATAAAGTATACTTACTTCATCCTATATAAAGAAATAAATAACGCTAAAGAATATACTTATATATTCCTTAAGTATATTATTACTAACTATAGAATACTTAAGGAAATTATATTAGATAGAGATAAAATCTTTACTTCTAATTTTTAGAAATTAATTATATTATACCTTAGTATTAAATAATTAATATCTACTACATTCTATCTATAGAATAATAGATAAATAGAATAAATTAACTACATCTTTAAAATATACCTCTATATATATATTAATTATAACTAAGATAACTAGGTAGTATTACTACTAATAGCTTAGTTTACTTATAATAGTGTAATAAGAGAAAGTATTAAGGAATCCCCCTTCTACTTAAACTATAGATTTAAACTAACTACTTATAAAGAACTTTAAGTAGGACTATAAGTAGTTAAAGCTATTAATTTAGTATAATAAATAAGAGATATCTAAGAGAGTATATAAAAAGAACTTAAATTTATATAATAAAGAATAATAGAATTTAGTAATAAATAAAAGATTAAGGGATTAACCTTAAGAGAGGGAGATAACGCCTATCTTATATAGTGAAATATTAAAATAAAACAACTAAGCGATAAACTTAACTTTAAAAAACTTAAACTTTTTAGGATTATATAAGTAATCTTATTAGTTAACTATAAACTTAAACTCCTAGAAACTATGAAATGCTACTTAGTATTCTATATTTTGCTACTTAAACTAGTATTATAAGGATTATAAATAAATAACCTTATTATTATAGAAGATGATAAACTAGAGTATAAAGTAGAAAAACTACTAGACTACTAGTATAGAGATAATAAATAGGAATATCTCGTTAAGTAGAAAAACTATAGTTATAAAGATAATATATAGGAACTAGATAATAATTTACTTAACTATTAGACTAAGATTAATAACTATATTAGAACACTTAATTATATTAACCCTAAAGATAAACTAAAACTACTAATAACCTTAGAATAGTTTATAGAATATAAACTTAACCTCATAAGAGCAAAAGAATAGAGATAAGAAGAACTTAGGAAAAGATAGAGAGAAGCTAGAAGTTAAAAGATATAACTTCCCTTAATATAAGTATAACCTAGAGGATAACCTTAACTAGTATAAATAGGAAACTTTATTTAACTAAGAATATTAGATTATAACTAAGACTCCCTTAATAAGAAATTTAGAGTATTAGGATTCTAGTTAAGGATTAAATCTAGATCTATTATACTAAAACTATTTATAGACTAAACCTCTAGTATAGAAGAACCTATAAGAAGGACCTTAGATACTTTACTTTCCTCTATAACTACTAATATCTCCTTATAACCTTTTTTAAAAACTATTCTCTTCACTTTATAAATATAATCTAATTTTACTAACGCTTTATTTACCTCTACTTATACTTTTTATAGTACCTCTATTCTCTTATGAAATAGTTCCTCTATCTCCTCCTCTTTATTATCTAGACGATAAGACTCTACTATTAATTACTTTACTATAAATAAGTTAGCTAAAGAAGAAAACTAAGTATATACTACCTTATACTAATAAATTATATTATTAGATATATTATAAGAACGATAAGTGCTACTAATAGTAATATATTTTCTATAAACTAAGAACCTTAGTAGTATTTTATAGTAAAGCTTTTTTAAGTAATAGCAATAATAAGGTATAACTTTAAAACTATTATTAGCGATATTAAGAGAATAATAGTAGTAATAAAGTATAGAAATCATAAGATTATTAGAAAAATAACCTAATATAGTGTTAATATTATAGGTAAATTAGGAAGTATAATTAATAGATCCTTAACCTAGGACTAATAACCTACTTATATTAGGTCTTAAGGATAAGACCTTTAAAGAGGAGACCTAATATTACAACCTATAAATAAGGATAACAGCTAAATAACCTATTTAGGCGTTAGGTAGCTAGGATAGAATATTTATACTATAAAATTATAAGAATAATAAAAACTTACTTAGAGATAGAAGAACTATAGTATAAGTTATATAATAATAAGATAAGACTAAGTAAATAGTATAGATTACTAAGTATTTAGTTAGAGTAACTAAGTATTTACTAGTAACTACTAAGCACTTATTAATACCTAACTAGTAATTAGTAAACTAAATAAAGAACTATTTAGACTTATATATAGTATAACCTTAAGCTTAGTTTATAGTTAGACTTCTATAGCTCTTTAGTAATTAACTTCTTTTTAGTATTTATCTTTAGAATACTCTCAGCTTACTTTTACTATAAATTACTTATTAAGCTTAAGACTAATTACTTTAATCTCTAAAGACCTGATCTACTATCAGCCTATAACCTACGACCACGACCCTATATACTGTTATAACGTGTTAATCCCTAACTTCTGTTAGCAGACCCTACTGTTGGTTAGCTGACCGTAACACTCAGCCAGGTGGTCAAAATGCGCGTCAACCTCTTTGTAGACATCGTATTTGGTGATCCAGTTAAAGAGCGGGATAACCAGGGAGCTAGGGTGCTTTGCAACATACTTGGGTGTGCAATCGTGCTGGTGATAGATATTTCGGGTTGATATGGATGCCTGATGAACAACATGAGACCGGTTGAATCGGATACGCTCAAAGACCTGCAAAGCCAGTTCCACATCCCCTTTGGACTTTTCCAGGCACATGGCAACTACGGCGGCGTCTTCGACCGCTTGACAAGCTCCTTGAGCTGATGTAGGAAGGTGACAATGTGCTGCATCACCCATAACCGCGGCTCGTTTGGTAGGGGAGAGCCAAGTGGTAAGAGGGTCTCGCCACACAAGTTTGTAGTCAATTAGTCGGTCCTCTGGAGTGGCCTCGAGAATAGTGTACCATACTTCAGGGAACTTGGCTTTGTTCAGGAAGTATCGAACGTCGGCCCTGGTGGTCTTCTCGGACCACGACTCTGCAATGTCTGTCTCGTCCTTGTGAGTTAAGACCCAAGCACAATCCCTAAAGGTATTACAGCCCAGTTAGATTATAGATTCATGATGTCCGTGATGTGTCCACAGTGAAAGCACAATGAAGAGAGCTCAAGGGTGGGGGAACATTGAAATCAAAATGAACTCACCTTCCATTCTTCCACGTGTAAATGAAGCCGTGCATGTCGCCTACAACCCAGCATCGAACGCAGTCTTCGCCCTCCGGAAGCAGCTCAGCAATTCCAGGAGCCTGGCGCAGCTCATCAGTGATGTTGAAGTATGCCCGGAATATTGCATAGCCGCTGTTGACCTTGCTCTCCGTCAGGTTCAGCAACTGGTCGCGCGCAATTGACTTCGGCCCGTCACAAGCCAAGACCACGTCACCAAGGATTTTCTCGCCAGTATCGGTGACTACGCCCCTTTCCTCGTCAGTGTCGAGGTATTTGGCGACGCGTGTGTTAAAGCGCATGTCGACACCAATCTCCAGAGCGTAACTGTACACAATTTCATGCATTTCGCCGCGATGGCCGGCGTAGACGTACTGAAACTCGGTGCTCTGCGGCCACGGGTCCTTATGCAGGAGTTCGTTGTCGGCGTTGAAGAACTCAAGGTACTTGGCAGCGTTCACGTCCACCGCGGTGAGGGCGCGGCCAACCTTTCCTCCTCCCCACGACTCGAAGACCCGACCGGCATTTTGCACAAAGTCCAGCAAGTCACCGTGAGAGCTGGCACCGGGGTATGCTTCGACGAGGATTGGGTGCATGCCTCGAAGCTTACACTCGATTGCTGCTGTCAGACCGCAAAAGCCCGCTCCGACAATGACTACTCGCAGTTCGTCTGTAGATGCCATCGTTGGAACGCCTGTATGTCAAGTTTGCGAGGTGCGCTTTGTGAGATGGGATGATGAGACCGAAGCTTGTGGAGAAATCAATGCGTATTGTTTGCGTTGTGATGATTGAAGTAATCCATCGGAACCTTTTTTATCAGTCGTGAGGCGATGTTTCGCATCTCGCTGCTTCGGAGCCGATTCTTCCATCGCTATGCCCGCGTTATCGTGTGGACCTTGCTATGCACTTACACACTAGACATGTTTTCCCTGTCGAATCAATGGGTCACCGCGCATCCGGATACACTCGCCCTGATTAAGCTCCGGTTCCTGGGGTCGCATTAACCCTGGTCATCGGTCATCTGGTGTGATCAGAACGTTCCCCATAGGCTGTGATTTTCCGGCGCGATACCCGATCCAGTGGGGAAAAGTATGCGGCCGTCAACAACAGAATACAGCTTGGAGATAGCAGTTGAGCTTATCAAACCGCTGTACAGCACAACATTGTCTTTCCGAGCTTGGGGTCGGAATTGGCAGCCCTGATGCAAGCATTTGTTACAAAACAGGAATAGACGCACGATCTTCACTGTAATATTTTGCGCAATAGAGCAGCCAGACTCACAGGTTGCAGTTTGCATCGTTAAACCGAAAGTATTCTGAACAACCATAGCAGCTCAGACAACAGGCGTGACTACGACACTGGAACAACAATGTCGAAGATCAGCCACTCGGACGAAACGGATGTGGCTCTCAGCGAGAAGAAGTCCCAAATCAACGACGATGATATCCAACTTCAACAACTTGGCTTGGAGCCGTCAGAACTCCGCCGCAATTTCAACATTTGGTCGCTCGTATTCATGTCTTTCTGCTCCAGTATCACCTGGGAGGCAATCTCGTCCACAATGGCCCAAGGTCTGATGTCAGGAGACAGTTCAAGTTTGGTATGGGGCTTGGTGGCGAGCAGCCTCGGTGCTCTCCTAACTGTCCTCTGCATCGCAGAGTACTCCAGTATGATTCCGACGGCAGGCGGCCAATACCACTACGTGGCCGAGCTCTCGCCACCAAAGTTCCAAAGAATCCTATCATGGTATGCAGGCTGGATGACGATGCTTGGCTGGATTTTATGCGCACTTGCTGGCATCTTTGCTACCGCAATGCAGATCCAAGCGTGGGCAATTCTCTTCAGCCCCGATTACACATACGAGCGATGGCACACTGCACTTGTGAGCTTGTTCCTATCATAGGTCCCCATTTCGTCGAGAAACCTCATTTCGCTGATTCCAAGCGCTTTTTTGCAGATCGTCATCGGCCTCGCGACATTCTACACATTGTTTGCAGTTTTTGAGATCAAGATGGTACACCGCCTGCTGTTTGTCGCAATGTTCGTGCACAGTGTCGGCTATTTCGCCACAGTCATCTACCTCTTGGTTCGTGTTAATCCAAAGAACACTGCTAAGTACGTGTTTACGGACTCCACGAGCTTGAGCGGTTGGGAAAGCCCCGGAGTAAGTCAAGTTTCTCGGATCTTCTTGCTCCAGAGTGTTTGCAGACTTACTGACAGATCTTTGAAGATTAGCTGGCTCATCGGACTTCTCACCTCTGCCATTGGGTTTGTAAGCTGGGATAGTCCGCTGCACATGTCCGAGGAAATGAAGCATGCGTCGCGTGACCTGCCACGAAGCTGTAAGACCCACTCAACAACGCAGCAAAGGCAGGATGATTGAACTTGCTAACATGCTCATAATCTTCCAGTGATCATCAACATAGCGTGCAGTGACGTTCTGACGTTTCCATGGATCATTGGAGTTGTGTTTTGCATCACCGATATCTCCGGGGTTCTTAGTGGCCCTACAGGCACGATCAGCTTCATGGCACAACTTTATTACAACGTGTCTGGTGGCAACAAAGCAGTAACGGTTGGCATGACACTTTACCTACCTCTGATGGGTTTTCTTGGCGTAGGACCCAGCATCATGACGGCGACATCCCGTGTGATCTGGTCCTTCGCTCGCGACGGAGGCCTCCCTCAGTCCGTTTCCAAGGTCAACAGCCGCATAAAGACACCGGTCGTTTCGCTTTTGATTACTTGGGCTATTGTATGTCTTCTGAGTCTCATCTACGTCGGCAACGCAACGGCATACTACGGACTTTCCAGCGCATGTACCGTTACGCTCATTATCTCGTACGCTATGCCCATTTGCATGGCCGTGTTGTTCGGATTCAAGCATTGTAGCTTACCAAAGGGGCCCTTTTCGTTGGGAAAATACCATCGGCTCGTCGCCACAGTGGCCCTAGCTTGGTCCCTCTGCCTCATCATCATGATGTGCTTCCCCACATATAAGCCTGTCACAACAACGAACATGAATTACGCTTCAGTGGTGGTATGCGGTGGTCTTGCAGCGGCGACAATCTCCTGGCCTGCATACGGCAGGTACAGGTACCATGGCCTGATGTAAACGATAGAAGGTCGAGCGGAAAGATAGGACAACGCATTTGGGTTTTGCAGTGTAACCAAAGTCTTGATTGCATTCAAATATACATCTATCTATCATTTATTATCAAATATTAACTTCGGTCTCCTTTTGCTTGCATAAATCAGCTTTGGCAGGCGTCCGATCCTCGCATAATAGCGGAAAGGCCCATTAACGTGAACATGGAAGTTAGCCGGGCATACCTTCATGTTATCGACGAGTGCTGGGAAATACATCGTAATAAAACAAGAAGTCCTCAGAAGATGTGTTTGATAGGTAACAGAAAGTATCTACGATAACTTAATGCTTGATTCTGATTCAAAGTCGTTATATGGATCGGATTTTGATGACTACGGTTCTAACTACGTTATTGGGTTGCGCTGCAAGATTGATCCCATCTTTTGCCAAATAACCAAGCAAACAATGTCTCAAAGCCTTCAAAGCTTCGTAGAATTGATGCCGTTGACGTTCCTTTCGCCGTTTCCCTTCAGGTTCTCACGCTAAAGCTGAATGACCGTGTGGGCCGCTTCCATACCTGCTTGCACAGCACCATCGATCCAACCCCGCCAGCCCTCGGAATAATCCCCGCTAGCAAACAAGACATTTCCATGCGGCTTCTGCAGGGCAGCAACATATTTCTGCGTAAACTCCGGTGCCATATAGCACCAAGTACCCTTGGCAAACTCGTCATTGACCCAGTCATGGGCAACCTGTGAACGTACATTTTAGACAATGCTTTCAACAGGAATAGGGTAAAGACATACTATACGATGGATGCCGACTTCGGCTCTCTTTCCTTCAGGTAGCAGGTGCAGAATTCCCTTTTTCACCTGGTCTATATCCGATAGGGGTATGCCACCAGGCGAGGACGGATCGGGACCAAAGGCAACCAGGTGAGAATTACTGGCCGGTGTTAAATGATCTCCCAGAGCGCAAACAAAACCTCTTCCCGGAGAAGCGAAGGATGTCCACGATTTGTAGTCGGGACCATCAAGGTCTACGTGCAGCTTGTTACACAAGTTGACTTGACCCAGACGGCTGGCCTCAACTTTCGCAGTTGGGAGCGCCGGCGAAAACTCAATATCGGCCAACACGTTCAGCGGAACAGTCGCAACAACCGACTTGGTTCTCCACGACTGGCCGTTCTTGGAAAAGACTGTGACATACTCTCCCGCCTCCACTACCTTACTGACAGCCGAGTTGAAACTGTAGGATAGATTTCCAGACGAGATCGCATGCTCAAAAATGTGTCTGTGCAATGTGCCATTACCGCTGCGCAGTCTCGTGTGCAGAGCAATGTCGTTTAGGCCAGTCGGATTGTGGGAGCCCAATACCCACCATCGAAGGGCGTTGCGGAGACCCATCTTGTCCAGGGAAGTCCCACCCATCTGCTTCAGCAATGCCTCGAGCATCGATCTCTCTTCCAGGCTGAGCCGATCTTGGATTTGATTGAGCCGGTCCTGGCAGGACATTTTATCCCACTCTTCCGATAGCTCGGGCGACTGTTTTGTTCCAAATGGGAACTTCCAGTGTTGTCGAAGGTCGTTGCCATCTACATCACAAAACATCCGCCACACGCGTCCAAACATGGCGGCCTGGTGGAAGGTTAGCATTGAGCCTCTTGGCCTATGACATCTATGACTGATGAGATAGACTAGCCTCTTCATCATGGGTCATGTTGCGTTGGGCATTGGGGGTCGTTAGGGTAAAATAGTCCTCTTTGCTGCCGGACTGCTGTGTGACAAGCCAGTCGTCCTGGAGCCCATATAGAGAGACTTCGCGATAGATATGGGGCATGTGCCAATGTATCCACGTGCCTCCCATCTCGTAATTGAAGCCATCAATGGTTGCGTGCCATGTGCGTCCGCCAAGTCGATCGCGGGCTTCTATCAAAAGAGTTTTCTTCCCTGGACGGTTTATAAGCGCATATCATAGTGAAAGAGGTCTACAGTGCGCACCTTGTGTAGCCAAGTCTCGAGCTGCCACCAAGCCTGCATAACCAGCACCAATTACAATGACGTCGTACGCGAGATTGTCATCAGACAAGGGAGAGGTATACACAGGCGGCTCAATAACTCCAATGGTGGGCAAGCCGCGGCGCAAGCCCCCGCTGGGCGTCCAGGTAAAACCATCTCTAGAGTCTACCATTTCGAGCAACACGGAAAGAGACGAAACAAGTTTCGGAATTAATTAGATAAAGATCGAGAGTTTTCGCTTTTACTCCTTGACAAGCAGTTTGTAGCTACATTTATCTTGCTGTGTCTCTTTCTTCCCTTCGTTCAACATATTATCCGCTAAATGATTGTTGTACCAGCAAACGTGTACGATTCTCAAATGAAGCAGGAGACGCCATACTCTGCTACATCGACGATTGGACAAGAATTGGCCGGGAGCAGGAACCTATGAGCACACGTACCGAGCTGTTCGCTGACGAAGCCTCATGGCAACTCGCAGACCTACTGACGAACTGCTCCGGAAAATAAGGACCAATTAGAGTAGTCGGATAGGAGTCTGCGGTATGGCAGCTCACGGCTCCCGCACTAGCAGGGGCCGGTGGGCGGAGAGTGAGACCAACCAGGGTGAGATGGATCCGGCTGGGATCTGGGCCTGGGTATCCCTGCGTGAGTCCCACAGTGAGCCTCGTTACTTGCAACTTGTACATTATTGTACCCGTTCATGCTCTGCCGACTCGCCTGACATCGTTTTGTGTCCTGTAGCCAGGCATCTGAAAGCTGGACACTCTGAATTGTGACGCGTTGGTCACTCCTTCCATCGCCCGATAGCCACCAAGTGGCCATTCTTGATTCCCCAGCCTCATCTGACGCCCCGGGTAAGCCATTCGTCGACGAAGACATAAGCTCAGTTCACGATGCCCGAAGCCTCTGTGGATCCCGGCTACGGCAGTATGAGAAGAAAGGTCACACTTGCTTGTGACTATTGCCGCAAGAAACGAGTAAGTTGGTTTTATTGATGGTCCCCACCTCGACTGGGTGCAACGGGACTCCTGATTTTCCAATTACATAGGTCAAGTGCACTGGTACTGCTCCATGCAAGCTCTGTGCCGAAAATCGGCATCCATGTCACTTCGATGACAGAAATCGCAATCGCCGTGGACCGCGGCCGCGAGCCAACAGCAGCCGGTCTTCCCGGATATGCTTGATTGCGCCTGCGCCGTCGAGGCCTTCTGACCGGCACGTCGACCAGATAAGCTCATTCTCTGGCGGCGAACACCCTCTCCCGTCTGCGAATGTAGCAAGCTCCATCAAAGACGTTGCTACTAATGATATAGGCGATGACAACTCTGATTCCGAAGAAGACGTCTTTCCGCCATCGACTGAATTGCGAGGCGGACTTGTCTCTGTATTGATGGATCCCGGCACTCCTGATTCCTAGTATGTGTCAGAGCCATGTCCTCACTCACACCTCAAGAAAAAAGGCTAAAGTCAAGCGTCGACTCGCATCTAGTTGGAACACGGTAGACCCAAACCTTTGCGCGCATCTCGTGGAGTTGTTCTGCTGTCGATCAAGCTCGCTATTAGGACTCATAGTACCCGCAGATGTACTCATCGAGACAATATGTGCGGGCACCTGTACGCGCAGCTTATTGTTAGCCGTTTGTGCTTACAGCGTCCGCTTCTCTGTGCACAAAGCTGTCAAGGAACCTTCAGCATCCAGTCTTGCAAAGAACTTTGAGCGGAGTGCAAGATGTCAGGTCGATCTAAGCAGTGCTCCTGGATGTGAACCATCAACCGTATCCACGCATTGCGTGCTCATTGAGTATAGCATAAGTCTCGGTGATGGGCGACAGGCGTGGATGGACTTGGGCAAGTTTCTGGAAACTGTGAGCCCTTCTCGGTACGCCACTGACTCAAAGCATAGCACTGGCTAAGAGTATGGTACAACTGGTTCTATTAAACGAAGAACTCAAACCGAGAGAGCTTGAACTATTACATCGAGTCCAGGAATACCTTGAAATCTCGGAAACGATGATATCCTTCAGCCATATCTCATTGCAGCTACGCTGTCCGACATGGAATGACCAGAGTAATCTACAACCCAATGGTGGCACCAGCAGCAGTCAATTCTTCACGCAGCTGTTGGAACTTCTCCAGTTATTCATTCGCATCCAGCACTATTGCTCCGCAGGGTTCTCCAAGCAAAGCCCACCGCCCTGGAGCCTGCATTCAACATTCAGGACTTATCAGGTGGAGCTAGAACAATTGGTGCTACAACGGCTGGAACGACTCCATCCCGGATCATCCGAGGACGATCATCTGCCACAGGAACAGCGCACTCAGAATGCCATGTGTTCCCTGATTTGGCACTGCTGTGTTATCTGCTTGAACCGAAACTTTCTCCCAATTCCGAAGAGAACCAGGCCCGACCACGAAGATACAGAACCATCTTCCAGACAACTAAACTTTCCAGCTGCCCCACAGCTTTTTGTTGAGGAGAGACTGAATCGCTGTCAGGCAAGCGCGGTAGCCATCTGCACCATCTGCAAAGAATTGGTGTGGCAAGGAGACTTCTTTCGGGTGAGTTACATTTCAAGTTGAACTTTGCTGTCGTTGTGCTTCCTTATTACACGCCTTACCAGAACATTCATGTAGTTGGGTATGCATGTATGCATAGTGCAATTGTCCTGGTCAATTATCTTCACCGTGCCCCAAGGCCCCATAGTCCTTGGATAGCAGACACCCTTAAGTTCCTTTTCGTTGCTTTAGGGGCTGCGAGCAGTTTTTATACTCCCGCGAATGACTGGGTATGTTGAATTATCCGTCTCTATAACCCTGCAAGCGCCCTGGAGCTAAATCGAAACCTGATCTGATTTAGATATCAGTCTTGATCCGGGTCCACGACATCAATGTTCCCTTGAAACACGTCAGTGGCACCCCTGTCGAAGATGTTTTCTCAACATACTTCAGCAGATACGTTGATATTAAGGAACCGGAGTGGGTGCCGCTTATCCCCAGTAACGTGTCAAACGCTCAAGGAAGAGTTCGTGAGGACGTCTCAAGCGGTCAGGGACATCATCAACACCTTTTTGATAAAGCTCAAATTGAACCCGGTAACGGCTCTCAATGTCAGGAAAATTGGCTTCACAGTTATGCCCGTCATCTTTCGGAGGATGTAGAGCCCGACAGGCAAGATGGCATGGACTCCACCCACTCAGGCACAGAAGATGGCGATGCATTGCAATTTCACGATGGAAAGAATACCGGCGATCCCTTTTGATTGATGGGAGGCTTATTAGAGTCATCTGAAGCAATTCTGCCGTCCATGTCTGAGACGAGTATGATGAGCCAAAGTATGGATGTAGAAAAAGTCTCCATCGTTGATCCAACAGGTCTTGTCGATTCGCTTACAGATCCTTTCGCTTTTACCGACCTCTCTGGATATCAGGAAGATTTTGACTCCCGACTGCTAAGACAGCTCATGAAAGGGAGCGACAGTCTGTGGGGAGAGATGAACTTGAGTCTTAGCAGTGGCCAAAACCCCTTCATGTAGTCATGCTAAGCTCAATTTTGAGTCTGAAATATACTCGACGTGCAAACAATTTGCTCGTGAAAGCCGCACGAGATGAGGTAGTATGAGACTCGCATTGGACAGGTGGGCATTGGCCATGAACGGGTGTGGCCCAAGTAAGATGCGGGTGAGGGAGTCGGTTCAGCTTCATGCTATCAGCTATGCAATATACCCGGGATGGTCATCGAAGGATCTGATTGGACACAGGCAAGCAGACAAGGGTTTCCGCTGGCGCAAGTGATAACACGCGGAGTATCCGGCTACAGTCCATGCGCACACGGAGGGCCATGAAGATAACATGAATGCGGGGAAGTGGAGGCTGTTCGGAACTACAACACTGTCAGATTCCGTTTCCCGTTCACAGGCTCATGCTTGCCACCTCAACATGTCAGCTCTCGAGCTAGTCCACGCCATCTCCGCATCCCCACCCATCACAAATCACACATCTCAACGGACCAATCTTTGCGGACACTGGAAGCTTCACCAGCCAACATTCATTAGCGGGCTTCAGGCAGTGCTCTGTAATCATCCTTTCCAATGGCGAATGAGCGGTATCTTCCTCCAACAACATTGCAAAACGACAGTGGTGCCTGTTGGACATGTTTGAAGCAAAAAACGCATATGCGACCTCAGCTTGCCGCGTAGGTGGCTTCATCACCGTTGATATATCATGATCATCCAATATCAACTCTCCCTTTCCACGAACCTGGTGACTTGAATGCTGATCGAATGCTAACATCACCTTTGTTCTCCGTTGTAGGATGTAGGAATTGTGCCGAAAGGGGAATAAGATGTCAAGGCTTCGGCATCAGGCCACGATGGCCGGCAGATTTCATTCGCCGAAAGAAGAGACCACGACGAACATTTGATGGATCCTCAGATACGAGAGAGTCTTCGAACATCAACTATGATAATCGCCAGAAATCGCCCCCAAGTCAATTCTGCGTGCCTCAAGCTTTGTCATCGCTGGGGCTTCCGTCACAGGATAGTTATTTCATGCAGCATTTTCTCAGTATGTGTGAATAGCTGAGTTCCTCTCTATCACCATCAAAGTTCGCTCGCATTTTCTTCATATGCTGATGTATGCGCTTAGAAAACCTTGCTCGCGTCGCGCTAGCAATTGATTACAATGGGAACGGTTATCGCTCTCTGTTGCCATTAGCACTTCATGATCCCGGTCTAATGAATGCTGCACTCGCTGTCGCATCCTCACATCACAGTCGTTGGCAGCAAATAAGCGACAAAGATTCGCGCCGATACCTGAGGGCCGCCGCCGCAGCCTCAAGGGCCGTTTCGGAAATTCGAGTGACCTGAACAGCCCCGTCACTCTCACCATCATGCTGCTTTTAGTGTCGTTTGAGGTAATCAACAAGATTTGATCACTGTACCCGTCACATGGATTACGATCATTCGCTGACTTGTCTAAACATGCCAGGTGTTCTCAGGGACTCCGCGATGGAGAGGGCATTTCGACGCCATCCGGGGGTGGATTCGCTCTCGAGGAGATCACTCTGACTTAGATCCGTTCCTCAAGACCTGGGTGTGTCTCATAGAAACCCAGTGTGCTTTGAATGTGGGATTGCCGGATATGCAAGAGGTTGAGTCGTGGATTGATTTATGCCCAAACATCTCAGATACAGGGCCGGATGACTCGATTGACGCGTTGTTCGGATGCTCCTCCAAGTTACCCAAGCTGATGGTTAGTCACTCAGACTCCTAAATCGAAGCTTAGACGCAGCTAATTGAGGTAATAGTGCGCAGCTTCGCGACTACAGAAGGCCTCCGACGATGCTGAAATCCCCTTTGAGGAGATATACCGGCGGTCTGAAACCCTCCAAAAGGCAATTCAAGCAACAAAGATGGAAGATAACGCAAACCCAATCATTTCGATCCTTTGTGATGATGCCCGAGAAAAGTTCTCGGCTACGGTGGGATTGGAGCAAGAAGAGCTGCGTCGGCGGATGATCGCCACCGCCGAAATATTCAGGCACACGTCACACCTATATGTCTATCGAATTATTCATGGCGTTGAAGAGCCACTCACGTCGGATATGCAGGAATCTCTTCAGACCGCACTTCAACTTTTGACGCAAGTTCCAGATGCCCTTGGCCCAGGAGCTAACCTAGGTTGGTGCTTGGTGGTGCTTGGGGCGGAGCTTGATCTCCTAGATCAGCGCGACTATATTCGTTCCAGATGGTATAGCATGCACCTACTTGGAATTTACAATACCAAGTCTGGCGAAAAGATACTCGAGGCGGTATGGAATTACCGAGATCTCGTCCGTAGTGGTCTTGCCACACCAGCTAGATGGCAAGATATTATGAAGGACATGGGGGAACATCAAATCTTGGTCTGACGTTTTTCAATGCCAACTTTCGTGTTAACCAAAACAATTGAGCTGTCCAATGCTGTCCAATCTTGTACTACTATGCTATCAAATGATGCACCATGAGCCGTATGGTGTTTCCCCATTCGCGTGAACCTGCATGCTTAGGTTCGAACTTGCCAACTCTCCATCCGGGGAAACATGGCAAGCTTCTAACCTGTGCATGGAATTGTATAGCCTGTGAACATCCTCATACCGTTTGTTTGCTTGTCTCAAATTTGATTACCTAAGGTGAAGCTACATACGCAGCTGCGGTTGATGTAGCTGACCTACAACTTGGAAGTCTCAGGAATGTTGAAGTATTTGACCGTCTTAGAGTTCAGCCAGCCATCAAGGCTCTCCTCGCCCAAACCTCTCCCAAACCCTGACTGCTTAACACCTCCAAATGGAGTGTTGGCATGCAACATTCCCCAACAGTTAATGGTAACCTGCCCGGACTCAATGGCCGCTGAAACCCGCTGAGCTATGTTTACATTGTTTGTAAACACCGCAGCACTCAAGCCATAATCGGTATCATTGGCTTTTTGTATTGCCTCCTGTTCGGTGGAGAACTTGGTGATGCTCTGAAGCCCGAATCAGCTTTTGTGTCGTTTCTCCAGCTCATGGGCTTGGATAAAGCACTTACCGGAACTGGTCCGAAGATCTCCTCCTTCATAATCGCCGCAGATTCAGGCACATCAGCAAAAGCGGTGTTGGGAACAAAGTAGCCCTTGTGGTCGAGCTTCTCCCCTCCATGAAGTAGTCTCGTTCCATCGTTCTTGGCTCCTTCGATGTAGCTAAAGATTTTCTTTTGCTGGGATGCATTGATGACTGGACCTTTGGTTGTCTCCTGAAGAACAGGATCGCCGTGTACGGCCTTATTGATTCGTTCAGTAAATGCTTGTAGAAACCTGTCGTAAATAGCATCTTGCACGTAGATTCGAGATCCAGAGGCGCAGATCTGGCCATTGTTGGTTGTGCTGCCTAATGATGTCCAGAAGAGAGCATTGTCCCAGTCTGCATCGGAGAAGACAATAGACGGGCCCTTGCCACCAAGTTCGAGTGTGACTTTCTTGAGGTTGGATTTGGCGGCGGCTTGGAGGACGTGTCGGCCGACTGCTGTACTTCCGGTAAAAGATACTTTCTTCACATTTTGGTGCGCCGATAGCGCTGCTCCTGCAATGGCACCCTCGCCGCAAAGAATGTTGATGACGCCAGCGGGGAAGCCAGCCTCCTTGACCAGGCTAGCAAGCTTCTGCCCCCATAGCGGTGCAGCCTCAGGGGTCTTAATGATGAGAGTATTACCCGCGGCTATGGCGGGTGCCAGCTTCCATGAGGTAATCATGCTAGGTGGCGGAGAATCCGCGTCAGTTTGCTTCAAAATATTAGACAGACTACCCAGGACTTACAGAGGACAATTCCATGGCACGATGGCCGCGCACACCCCAATGGGCTCTCGAAGAGTGTAAGCTGTGCCCTCAGGTATTTGCAAAAGCTTTCCATCGATCTTGTCAGTCCAGCCAGCGAAATAACGAAGAGTAGACACAGCATTGGGCACGTGCAAGGCTTTGGAGTCGTTGAAAAGGATACCGGCATCAAGGGCTTCAAGAAGGGCCAGCTCGTCGGCGTGCTGCTCAACCAGGTCTGCCAGCCTGTGTAGAAGCTTTGCGCGCACTGGAGGAAGGGTCGTTTTCCAACCTCCATAGAAGGCGGCTTCGGCAGCTTTCACAGCCAAGTCTACATCTGCCCCCTGAGCAGCAGACAGTGTTGCTAGCTTTTCCAAGTTGAAGGGGTTCTCGATGTCCAGTGTTTCGCCCGCCGTGGCTTCGACGAACTCGTTGTTGATAAACAGTCCGCTCTCGACTAATTACCATCTTAATGTAAGCCCAGGTTTTCAATGCTGTGAGAATCCACATGATAACGTACTTGAAGTGGCCAGACCATTTCCGGCCTTCAATGTTATGACACCCATGTTGTGGAAAATGAACAGTGCTGTTGGAATCGAGGAGTTCTATTACCTGAAGAGAGGCAATACTTTTATGTGTAGGAGGAGCACTTGGCCAAATAAATAAGCTAGACCGCGAAGGGGAAAGCCAGTCAGTGCTGCGAATGAGGGGCTGTCCTTGCCTAATGTGAGATGTCACTTTTAGCAAGCAAAGAATCCCCTCTTCTAGGGATTACCCTCGACGGAACGAGATGCAAGCTCCGAACTTAATTGTCTGGTGTTATTCCGACGGGACATGGGTTCGGAATTCCTCGGCCAGTTCCGCTGACAGGATAATCAATCCTTGTACTTAGTCAGGCGAATTACGAGAAAATCCGGGGAAATCGCAACCCCATTTCTTTGATCTACGGATGCCATGATGGCCTAACACCGCCAGATGCCGCATGTCCGTACCACTCGTTTCTTTGAGTTTGTGGGTACAGCGCAGCCCGCTCGTGAAAAGACTGAGATTCCAGTTCGTGGGCACACTTTGGGAAACACTATGTAGGCACTTTGACCTATATACTCTGCTCGTCAACGAAAGCAGTAATTAGCCAATCAAGTGCTACATTGCGCCAGCATATTGAGTATTCGGAACTCCAATTCTGCCCTCGCCGAATTTTGCAATTCGCTGAGAAGAATTGTCAGTCAACAGTAATAATATTTGATTCGCTGTGCCCCGCATACTCTTATACTGGCGTCATGCAGCACTCCATGGGATGGATATCGTTTCTGCTAGCAAGAACGCCCTCGCACAAAGTGTAATCGCTGGCCGCGCACACTGGCGGAACAGCAACGGGGCCGATCGCATCGGAGCCGAACGCCACTTGTTCCTGGTTTACACCGCACCTTTTTCCGGGCCTGCTTGAGGCGCATCGCAAGCTTCCAACAGCCACACTCGTGAAGAATCAACAATGCCGCTGGATATTTCTCACAAGCAATGCCATAAAACCTTTGAAATAGACAATTCAGCACCTCATGCGTACAGCCTAGGATTCCTTCTACTCTGCAAGTATAACAAGCTACCAGAGTGCTCTTACTGGCCAAATGCTTTAAGCATTCAATCACCGGTACAGGGGGCATTATTTTCGGTTTTGTTACCCAGTTTCAATTGAAGCGTTCCAGAAAGAGAAAATGCCTTCTAAAAGAATCCAAGGTATCAACAAACATGCTGCCATTTGGCCTCATAAAGACAGGACCATCAGAGAAACCGAAAATATCTGCTCTAGGCCCCACAATTTGACGACAAATCACTCACTGTGAGCATTTCGCAGCCACCAGCTTAGTCCCAGTTTATCCCACCGGATGCTCAATAACTCTAGCACACAACATCACCATATTTTCGCTAAATCGTGGTATTAAGGATGGGTACAGCCAGGGCCAAGCGCCCTTCCAGCAGCCAATGGCTGGATAGGAACGGATCTGATAAGATTACAAGAGCATGCTCTGACAACAGACATGTTCATGCTTGAAGGATCTCCCTGCTTGGTGGCAACTTATCCCATCGGCTGCTAAATGAATGCCGCTAGTTCTCTCCAAATTGGGGTCCCGAATGGGTACAGCCAAGGCGGGACCGGCTTTTCTAGCCGTCAGTTGCCGCGACGGGAACAGATCTGATAAGATTATGGAAACAAGCCTCGGCAACGATTGTCAGGCCATGGCTTGAAATCGAGTGATGTCAAGTCGTTGAGGGATTTTTGACTTGCAACCCGACTCTTACTACTCCCTGTTCCCTACACGGTTAATCTAGGAGGAATCATAAAAGCCATCTTCACCCCACGATGCTCAATCCTCCTTTCACCCATAGTAACAATTCAAACCGATTACTCTAGTCACGACCATTCACTTATCCTCTAATTCAAAATGCAATTCCTCGCCACCGTCAGCCTTCTCCTTGTCGCCGTTGCCCAGGTCGCTGCGGCCCCTCCCCCAGCTCTGGAAGGTCGGGATTATGCCCTTTGCTGCTACGTAAGTTCACCCTCTGTGCTTAGATAAGGTAAAGGGAAAAGTCTGACTAGTTGATAGCTCACTTGCAAGGACGACCCGGCTTGCAAATAATGGAGGACGCTATTGCTGAGCTGTGAGGTCTGGGAAGAGCTATCGGGAAACACTCACCAGCTTGCTTTGAAACCGAGCAGAGACCACGAACGTTTCTCACGCTTGTCATTCCACCAGCATAGTTCCCATGTCATGGAAATAGAAAATACAATCACAGAAACTTTCGGTCATTTGATTTTACGAGCAACATTGCCCCTCGTTTCTGATGCACCTCAACGTACCTATGCAAATTTTGAGCGGTTGCCGAGGGAGACTTCCTGCCTCTTTCACTAGGGACTATGTCTCCACGGAGCATTTCTTTGAGAATTCGGATGGGCAACGAACACCGAACGTATCATTGGGTGGGAGAAAATGCCCGGACTCAATTATTAAGCCCGAGCTCTTGGAACTCCAATCCGAAGTCTTTCGGATTGAGCAGATGCTAGAGCTATACCTTCAATAGGAAATTTAGTCCATTAGTGATCCATGTCCAAGGAGATTTGCATTGCAGTAGATTAGACACAGGTGAAATTGAATCATCTAGTGATAATTTTAAACGAATGCACACTGTCAGGGTCTAGCTTCAATCACACCAAACGCCTTCAAATGTGTGTCTTCGCACTAAGCTTGCTCCACAATGTGCAGCGACCTAACTCCTGTTCATGCAAAGACTCCATCGTCGTCGAGTTTGTCTGCAGTTTGAGTCTTTCTCCATTTCGGTATGGCTTCCAATAAGGTGCACCCGCGGCTTTTGCGGCATTCGGATTGCCACCAGTACTGGAAAGGCTAAGCCAGTAAGCCTGGACGACTCCGACCATCCCATGATTGACGCCACCGACATCGTAGCTGTTAGCGCCCGGCACCGCGACCGACTGCGGTGCGAATTCTAGTCCCCAAACAGCCTGCAATTCCCAGGTATGTGGAACAATGAATCCCGCTGCAACTTCGACCGGGTCGAGCACGTGATCGCGTAGGAGGTAAACATCGACCCCCCCTTGGCTCAGTCCAGCAGCAAACCCTGATGCAACGCAGCTGAAAGCCATGTCGCCAAACATCTGGGACAACTGGTAGAACTTGGGGGACTTTGTCACGTTGACACCAGGGAAGGTGCTTGGCACTGAGGAATACTGAGCATTGGCTTGTGCCAGATCGTCCTCTGTTAGATCGGGAAACTGTGTCTTGAGAAAGTCATTGATGCCTTGCGTGGTATTGGCTTGGGTTGCGAAGATGGTTCCCTCGGTGCTGGACGAGCCCAAGATCAGCGGCCTATGCTTGGCGAAACTGCCGTTGCGAAGCATCTCAGACGGCTTGCCCATGAGCAGATGCCCGTCAATGACTGGACCATAAGGGAACAGAGGAACATTAGCCTGCCCGGGAAACGGGAAGCCGCGGTTCGCCCGTTGAATCGTGTCCGAGTCGAGCGACCTCAAGCACGCAAGATCGCTGCAATTGGTGGCATTGAGGAGATGATCGTACTGGTACTGGATTTCTTCGACTTTGTGGACAGAGGGAAGCCATACAGCTGGTGCAATTCCAGCGCGCCATTTGACGTTGTCGTTTTCAGGAGGATGTCCACCGTAGGCGAGAGTGTGCAGAAGCACGCTCCCTGATCCAGCAGATGTTGCAAAAAGGGTGACGTTGTCAGGGTCGCCCCCAAACTTTCCGATGTGCTGTTAAACCCATTTCAAGGCTGCTCGCTGGTCGTGAAGGCCAGTGTTGAGACTACCTTCCTTCTGAAGCTCTTCGCTGGCAAGGAATCCGTAAGGGCCAACGCGGTAGTTGAAGCTGACAATGACAACACCATTGTTACTAGCTTCGACCAGCCCTGTACCGTTGTAGTTCTCATTGAGCAACTGCACGAATCCTCCCCCGGAAACCCAGACCATGACCGGAAGGTTTTGTGCCGGTGTGCCATTGACAGGTGCCGGATGGTAGACGTCGACGAAAAGACAATCTTCCGATATATCTTGTCCAGGTGGTGGGGTGAACGCGAGGCCATCAACTGGCAGGCAAAGTGACCCGTGCTGGTTGGTGTTAGTCCACGCACTCGCCAGGATATTGTAAAATTCTTACCGATTTCGCCGATACAATTCCTTGTTCCTGAATGACTTCTTGCGGAAGCTTGAAACGGTTCTCGCCTAGTGGAGGAGCGGCAAATCTCATTCCGAGAAATTGGTTGACGCCGTTGGATAGGGCGGCGCCCTCGTATGTCGCGTAGCCCAAGTCAACGCGTGGGTTTTGAGTGTCGTTGCAAGCAGCTAGAGCCACGGTCAGGCAGCTCAGCCATGCTAGTAATGTGTTGTAAAGCTTCATAGCGTATAGCAGTACGGTTTCATGAGTAGTTGGTTTGCGCTATAATGTCAAAGAGATGCAATGATCAGAAGCCATAGTAATGATTCAGTTCTAAGATGTAAGTCCTCAGGTCTAAATACTCTGCCAAGGTAGTACCAAGGTTACTGACAGCTAGCCTGGCCATTAGCGTGATTTGTAACAACAGACAACAAATGCTTGATTACATCTCATACTCTGAACACCACCATTTACGACTATGAATCTTGGTATCGTACGGAATTAGCGTAGACTAATCTGACAGAGGATAGAACCCTGAATGAAAGCTGCACTTTGCACCAAACTCGACGGAGATTAGGTTTCCCGAATTTGGCTAGATCTGGAGACCGTTGCGCTAGGTATTACTCAGATGATGTCAATTCGCTGTTGAGAACTGAAAGTGCATGCCATTTGGATGGATTTGTCATCGGCCCAAGTAATACTGATTAAATAAGGTACCGCGCGCTACGGGTTTAACTTTTGAATGGATGACCTCTCCCGGCGAAAGATTTCTACATTGGACGGAGGTCCCCACTCGAACTTTTGTGATGTAGAACAAACGGCCCCCGGCACAGAATGGAGTTCGACATGGCACCTGAGAGCCTGCGAACCCCGGCTGATCCGTCTCGCCAAGGCCCGAGGACCGAGAAATGGGCCCCGTAATTCGGAAGCAACATTGACAGAATCAAGCAACCTGCCTTTCCGAGGACCGAAATCATTCAACAGCAGTTCTCTCTCCCTTCACATAACATATGATTTTTTCCGGGAAGGGAGTACTGACTGCCAAAGCCTCTTTGGCTTGACTTCGGTTGCTATCAATTGAGTTCAGCTTGTGCCTGCGCCTCGGCTTCGAGTGACATGCTGCAATGAATGTATCACGGGCATGAGCAAGTGTATCTGCGGGAGGATTTCATCAACTACGTTTTAATGAGAAAAGCAATATGCACTCTTGGGGTGCTTCGGCACAATGGCTACCTCATGCGACTCGAAATGGTGACCAACGGTGAACTGCGAGACCAACTCCGAGCGCCGAAGCTCTATTTCACGATACGAAATTGAGATCAATGAGCCTTGCTGATCGTCTCGATTCATCAAATCTCAATGCATCGGAAGGCTCCAAGATACTATCAGCACTCGACGTGAAAGGCCAGACAGACCTAGCAAGTCGGAGTATCACGCCGCTCCGGCCCCGCCGATGGTTATGGTGTCTTCTGGTCTCGCACTCGCTTAACATGATCGCCAGCTTGCACATATTCGGGTGCCAAGAGAAACGGAGTCGGGCAGACTGTTGCTATCCACTGCGGTCCGCTCAAAGCAGTGAATCGGGCCAACCGACATGCGTTCGGGGGTTTTGCCTTCCTATAACATGGAGCCGAATTCCATCATGATCCTCGGGATAGAAGTCTTCACTCACTGCTCTTCATCCCTCGCACACCACACTCGCTTCTGTTCACTGTGTCTTGCAAATACTCCACGCTCTTTTCAAACCTCTATCAGCCGCCGAGATGAAAAAGGCTACGGCACTTTTTTCGATCGCTGGGCAAGCACTGTGCACCTGGGCCCTTTCTGGCTACGTCGGAACAGAGTCATCCAGCAGCATCGCAGTCGCCCGTCAGGCAGCCATCCCTGATGTTGACATTCCGCAGTCGGTCGAAGGCATTTGGGACAGTCTCACAGGAAACAACAACTGCCTGGGATGCCATGTAAGTCAAAGCACATACATTGCTTCCTCAAACTACCTCGAAGTTATTCTCATGTCTCTTTAGGGAATCCTTCTCATCTTGAAGACGCTCGCAAACTTCGGTGACGATACTTTCGTCGGCGCCCTGCAGAAGCTCTGCAATGCCGCTTCCGTACGTGCCTCTCAGGATTCACGCCTGTTCAAACTGACAAGTATGTAATAAGTCCGAAGATGAACACGTCTGCAACGGCACTCTAGCTCTGGAAGGCCCCGTGATTGCTGCCAGTCTCCGCGACCTCACCCTGGGAAGCAAGACAGCACAGGTCTTCTGCACAGCCCTCCTCGGACTCTGCGACTACCCTGAGGTTGAGCCGTACACTGTCCCCATGCCCCCCAAGATTATCACCTCCCCTCTCCCGGCAAATTTCTCCTCAAATGGAACAAAGTCCGCCCCTTTCAAGATCGCTCATTTCTCAGACATCCACTTCGACCCTCTCTATGTCACCGGCTCCAATGCCAACTGCTCCAAGCCAATGTGCTGCAGGTAACTCCCCCAAGACTCTCCCGATATTATCCTTGAAGACAGTTCTGACTGGACACGTCCAGACCGTACACTTCCCGCCGACGAGCCCGGCAACAACGACTTCCCCGCCGGCCCCTTCGGCGACCACAACTGCGGCGCCCCCGTGAGCCTCGAACAGAGCATGTACGCCGCCATCAACGCCCTCTCCCCCGACTTCGCCCTCTTCACCGGCGACATCGTCGACCACGCCATCTGGAACACCACCGTCGTCCAGAACTCCGCCGAGATCAGCATGGCGTACCAGCACATGTTCGACGCGGGGCTCCAGATCTACGGCACCGTCGGCAACCACGAAATGTCCCCCGCCAACGCCATCCCGCCGACGCACCTCGGCGCCGGCGCGCAGTGGCTGTATGATGTCGTCTCCGAGGCGTGGAGCAGGTGGATCGGGGCGCCGACGGAGGCGAAGTCGGTTGGTGCGTACTCGGTCAAGACGCCCAGAGACGGGTTGAGGGTGATTTCGGTGTCGACGAACTTTTGGTACACGCTCAACTTCTGGCTGTATAAGGATGTGCAGAGGGATCCGAGTGACCACCTCAAGTGGCTCGTCGGGGAGCTCGATGCAGCGGAGAAAGCTGGCGAGCGCGTGTTTCTGGTTGGGCATATGCCCATGGGCACCTCTGACGCACTCCACGATGGGTCAAACTACTTCGATCAGATTGTCAACCGGTACAAGTCAACCATCGCCGGTCTCTTCTTCGGTGAATATCTCCCTTCTCACCCAAACGACATTGAAGCTGACAATAACCCAGGACACACCCACCTCGACCACTTCCGAATCAGCTACTCCAACTACACCCACCGCACCGCCTCCAACGCCGTCGCAACATCCTACATCGCCCCCTCCATGCCCCCCCTCTCCGGCGTGCCCGCCTTCCGCCTCTACACCATCGACCCCACCGCCTTCGGCATCCTCGACGTCGAGACTAACGTCGCCGACATGGCCGACCCGACCTTCCAAACCATCGGGCCCGTGTGGAAACGCTCCTACGCCGCCAAGGATACCTTCGGCGCTCTCCTCGACACCCCCGTTGCCGCGGACGCGGAGCTCACGCCCGCGTTCTGGCATAACGTAACCGTCGCGCTGGAGAACGACCCAGCTGCGTTTGAGGCGTACTGGGCGCGCAGGACGCGCGGGTGGAACGTGCCGGAGTGTGACGACGCGTGCCGCAAGAGTGAGATTTGCCAGCTGCGTGCAGCGAGGAGCCAGGATAACTGCTTTGTGCCGACGCCCGGTATGTCCTTTGGCATCAGGTCGGAGGACGGGACGAGGAAGCCGGCGGAGTGTGATCGCTCGGTGGCCAGGGAGACGATTGGGTCGCTTGCTGTTCGCAAGGGCCAGGTTGAACTTCTCGGGGCGTTGCTGAAGGAGTACCAGGCGCGAAAGTGAGACTTCTCAGCGTGCTCTGGTTCAGGATAGTGAGGCAACCTTGGTAAGCCGGAACAACATGTTAAAATTCAAGTCTCTTAGTCTCAGCAGACGAAAGCACTGTATAAATTGAAATAAAATCCCGCGACTATATTCTAAGTAGATCCATTCCTCATATATGTATCCTTAAGCTTTCTTCTCGCGTTCCCCTGGCGACTGTCCTCTCTCATCACCACTGCTTCCTCGACTGCTCCGCCATAGAAATATGCCCATTCCCTCCCCTGGCATACGACTCCTCCCTCATCTGCCTCCGCAGGTGTTTGTTGTACGCCGGCGTCTTCATGTACTCGGACCGCGGCCGCGCCGTCCAGCCCTTGCCGTCGTCGATGTAGCCCCACTGGTAAGGGTCGCCGGACTTGCTGGAGCAGGAACCCATTATTTCTCTTGTATTTGTCGGTTTGACACTTGGGAAGGGACAGGTGGAATGCTTTGATATGTGTTGTTGCTCAGTTGTGATCGTGGAGATATCTGTGATGCGGCGTCAGTGAGAACAGAAAGGTCTTGATAGTTGGTGACATACGCTTCGGCGCGTTTGCAGCGATTTCCCACGGGATGTGCTTCAGAGATGTTTTGTGATAGCTTGAGTTCGAATGCGTATATCCTGTTCGGTGCTCCTTTCCTTATATGCTTTTTCTGAAATCACCTCATGAAGCTATTGAAGGCCTGAACTCCATAATGTGTGTCTGCCCTGGCGGCATCATGAGTGTGGCTCAGCTGACGTCAATTCGTTCCCTCGGCAGATCCAAAATCCCGGTCTCAGAACATCAGGGCCTGATCAGCATCGATCCAGGTAAGTGGCTTGCCGATTACGCCGTTGAGCCCCCCGTAAATGGAGCGGAAAACGGCCAAGAGTCCGTCCTACTAAACCCCGAAACTTCCTCAGCGATGTACTCCCTCCCGATGAAGGAAACCTTCCGCCGGACTTTAACGTTGCGCCCATTACATCGGCAGACATAATGCCCAGGACAAAAGACCAGGATTCGTCGAAGGCAACACTTGGCATCCCCACACCACATCCTTCGCGGCGAAAGTACACTGCAACATCAACTTTCCCAATTGGGCAATCCAAAGAAGATTCCATTTCTTCTCATTCTAAAAGTCTAAATGTCTTACAAGAAGTGAAAGTACACATTAGGTATCCGCCGTGCCATGCAAATGCAACGCTGACAATGACGAAAGACACATCCAAGTTCGGACCTGCGTCCATCAAGAAAAGTCTAAGCCCTACGCAGCTCTATCCAGACTCTGCGCCTCACACATCTTTTTGTACATCCCGCCTTGCTCGATAAGTTCATTGTGAGTTCCCGTTTCGACGATGCGGCCGCCGTAGAAGACGCAGATCCTGTCTGCGTCGCGGATCGTAGAGAGGCGGTGCGCCACGGCGATGGTGATGCGATCGCCCGTGGCTGCGGCTTCCATAAGAGCTTTCTGGACGACCTTCTCCGATTCGGTGTCGAGTGCACTGGTGGCCTCGTCCAGTAGAATGACACTGGGGTCGCGAACCAAGGCCCTAGCAATGGCGATACGTTGTCTCTGACCGCCGGAAAGTTGGTTTCCACCCTGTCCACAGGGAGTGTTGAGGCCTTCGGGGAGAGAGCTGACAAAGTCCCACGCGTTGGCTGCGCGGCATGCTGCTTCAATCACGCTGTCATCCACCAGAACCGCCTTCTCGTCAGAAGCGTCGGAAGCCTCTGTTGGGAGGTCGATTCCTGCCGCGATGTTCTCGCGGATGCTGCCTGGGAAGAGGGTGGGCTCTTGTTGCACAAGAGCTAGCTTGTTGCGATAAAGGCGAGGACTGATCGCTGTGAGGGGTGTAGAGTCATCAATGATGATCGTGCCGCTTGTAGGATCGTAGAATCGTTGGAGAAGGGAAATCATTGTGCTCTTACCGCAACCTGAGGCGCCGACAAAAGCAACAAACTGGCCGCGATCGATCTGTTGGGAACCAAATGTCAGTCTTCTTGCTCGCCAATATCATACGGAAATAACTAACTTTCAAAGTAACGCCCTTGAGTACCCTGGTGTCAGGGGCTAAGGGGTATGAAAACTGGACATTGTCGAAGCCATAGGAGCTGCAACCATCAGCAGGGCCCTTGTCACCGTTTTCTTGGGTGTCTTGAATCGTGGGCTCGAGACCCATCAGCCAGAAGTAATAGTTGGCAGCGGAATTTGCTTTGGTAAAACCTGGGAAGACACTGCGGTTAGAGACTATGAGCCATAGCACCAGCGATATCTACTTACTGCTGGAGAAACTGAAGATCATGCCCGCAGCCTGACCGGAGAAGAAAACACCCATGAAGGAGATGATGAATTGGGAGAAATTGATCTCGCCGTCCGAAACAAGACGTGATCCCCACCAGAATCCTAGGGCGAGAATGAAAAACTCGATGGATTGAGTAAGGGCGAACCAGATCATCATGTTGAAAAGCGGAAGAGTCGAGCTTGAGATGGCGTTGTCGAGCTCGTTCGTATATCGTCGAATCACGCTCTTCTCAATAGCAAGAGAGGAGACCGTGCGGATTGCGTTGACGGTCTCGGATGCCAAAGAGGCACTTGTTGAGAACTTCGCGTCGACCTCGGCGTCGAGCTTCGTTTCGATACGAATACGGGCGAAGCCTGCTCCGAGGAGAGGTGGCATGCCTGCGAAAACACCGACAAGACCAAGCTTCCAGGACACTGCGATCGCCAGGATACTGCTAGCGACGACATTGACAAAAGACAGAAAGGCGAGAGCGACGTTGAATCCCATCAGTTCTAGAATCGCTTGTGCCATGGAATCGATTCGGCTGTTGAGGGCACCAACTGTGTTCTCAGCTCGATCGAAGAAACAAAGGTCTTGTCTTAGCATTCCGTTAAGGAGGCCCTTGCGAACCTTCTGGCTGAGAGTCTGTAAAAGGTTAGTGGAAGTTTATACCAATAGAGTCTGAGAGCGTACCTGAGCAATCACGTTCGTTGTCCAGCCCATGATGTAGTAGACAGTTAGAGTACCTATGGACATGACGAAGTACATCAGAGCGATAAAGTTGCCGCGCTTGACCATGTCGGAAGAGGTAAACACATCCATGACCTGGGACAGAAGAAGAGTCTGTCCGGGGTAGACAGCAGCTGAAGGTGGGTTAGCGCGTAGTGTTTATCTTGAGCTGGCCACTGGACTTACCTCCGAGAACACAGACGACGAAGGCACTGCAGTACCACATCTTAATCTCAGATGTAGAACGGATGAGCTTGACGATAGTGTGCACAAGATTGGTCTGCTTGTAAAGCTTGAAGTCCTCCTTGTCTTTGAACGAGACGAGTCGTTGCGCAGCCTCGGTGTCATACTTGGCGAGGGATTGAACGGGCTCAACTGCCTCAGTCGAGTCGTCTTCGGAACTCTCGTCGGTGCTCCCCTTCTCCTTGACAGACAGATCTTGCGCCTTTACCAGCTTGGCGTAGTTCCCACCTAGTGCAACTAGCTCATCATGCTTTCCTTGCTCCACGATCTTGCCTTTGTTCATCACCACAATGTTGTCTGCGTTTCGGATGGTTGCAAGTTTGTGGGCAATAACAACGGTAGTCCGGTTCTTGGAAGCGCTGTCCAAAGCTTGTTGCACAATTCCTTCGGCATGAGGGTCCAGCGCGCTTGTTGCTTCGTCAAGTAGGAGTATTTTGGGCTCGGAGATAACGCTTCGTGCAATGGCGATACGTTGCTTTTGGCCACCGGATAGCAGTCCACCCCTCTCGCCAATTCGGGTATCGTATCCCTCGGGAAGGTTGCTGATGAATTCGTCGGCAAACGCGACCTTGGCTGCTTCCTTGACGCGCTGAAGTTGATCCTCTCGTGAGGCATTCTCCAAAGGGGTTCCGACTAGGCCGTTGACAATGTTCTCGAATACGGTACCGTTGAAGAGAACAGGCTCCTATTTGAGGTCAGTCTTCCAATTATGTCTCGAACTTAGTTTCAGAGCATGCCACACACCTGCTGAACAAGTCTCATCGTCGTGCGCAACCAACCCAGGCTCAGGTCACGGATGTTGATACCATCGAGGCTGATGGATCCGGAGGCAGGATCGTACCATCGCTCCAGGAGGCCGATGATGGTACTCTTCCCGGAGCCGCTGGATCCCTGCGGTGTTGTAAGCAACGTTTCGCTGGAATATCGCTATTTCAACATACCACAAGAGCTGTCACCTTGCCAGCGGGGATGCTCAGAGAATAGTCCTCGAGAACTCGGGTGTCCGGTCGCGTGGGATAGCTGAATATGAGTCCTTTGATGTCAATATGCCCTGAAACCTGGCGAGGGACTTGACCGGATTCGTCGAACGGATTGATATTGGACTTTCTATCGATCAAAGTGAAGAGTTCCGAAGCGGAGGTAGCAGCACGACTGAACGCCATTAGGTGAGGGGCTACACCGTTGATGGAAGTCGAGGCGATGATAACGGAAAACAAGACCCTGTGAGCTTTTAGCAAAGCAATTATTGAAAGACTTGCAGTTGAGCCTACGTGAAAACCGTGCCGATGCCGTCCACCTCCTTGCGCGCAATCATAGCAATACCCTGCCAAAAGGCCAAAGCCATGCCTGCGTAAACAACGAAGTACTGCCAACCAAACATCACACCATAGATTGGACTCTTCTTGTTGCCGATGACCCGCGATTGGTCAAGATACGAGCTGTACTTCTGCATGATGCGAGACTCCAAGCTAAAGGCTTTGATAGCACGGATGCTTCCTAGGGCGCTCTCAGCGTAGGTTCCTGCTTGTGCGTTGGACTGCAATATCTTGGTTTCAAAGCCAGAGTCGATAGCCGCCATGGCACCACTGACAAGAACAATGGCCGGAACGATGCAGATAATAATGAGCGTCAGTTTCCATTGGCTTACGAAAGCGATGATGAAGGCAGCGAGGAAAGTGGAGACGGAAGAGAAGAAGAGGCCAAGTTTCTCAGCAATTCCAGACTGGATGAGTTTTCCGTTCGTCGTTGCTTGCATGGCGATGGAACCAGCAGTGCCGTGGTCGAAGAAACTGATTTCCTGGCTGAGGGCAGCTTGGAGGTAGGTCCGTCGAACGTTGCGGGTCAACTTGAAGGCGACGTAGGTGAAGAGAGCCGAGTAGATGTACGTTGTGGCGAAGCGGGCGATGCCGATGTAGACGAAATAGAGCCTGTGGATGTCAGATGGCCCATTCCCGGTTTTGTTGATCATGTCTGCCTACGCATTCTTGCTCACAGCCGCCATAAACTTGTCAGGGTTGGCGGTGATCGTTGACACGTCACTCATGATGTCCATTAACTCGCCGATGATCAGGTTCATCATGGCCAGGGCCACACCAGACCCAACAGCGGCGAGAATGCCAATGGTCTCGAGAACATAGTCGATTGGTTCACCATATCTGAAGACTCTCTGCAACTCATGTCAGTGATAATCAGTGAGCCATCACAATTTCTCGGCTCACCAGAAACCCTCCAAAGCCACTCGTCTTCTTCTCGTCGGTGTTGTCGGGGTGCTTCGATGAGTCGGTGGACGCTGAACTCGAGGAAACGTCTTGCTTCTCCATGTCTTGTCTTGGCGTACGTCTCGCGGAGAAGGGCGAGTACCAACACAGAATGAAGCAATTCGGCCCGGGTGGGAGAGGGGGGAGCACTAAGGTTTATCTAATGAGAGTGTGAAGAAAAAGCGAACCAGATCAAAAAGGGATGAAAGCGGGCAAGTTCAGACGGAGCAGACAAAGTATAACGTTGTTGCTGATTGTCGCCGCGTAATAAAAGGGAAAGGCTGGGCGAGGTGCGAACCGTATGCACGGCTCGTAAAGAAGGAGTGTAGTCGGCAGCCTCTCAAATACGAATCTCGCGTCTCAGAGCGAACCTAATCATGGAAGGTGCCTGTCGAAAGAGGGAGTCGTGGAGAAACACCCCGCTGCGGCCCGGATTAGGTTCCAGCTGTGCTCCTATTCATTGGTCTGGTAAGGCGTCCGCCCTGGGTGAATTCCTATCCATGGGAATGGAAGGCGGGACCCAGCTGCCCGGGATCTCCTTCCGTCCCGCGCTGGAGCGGGGGCGGGCGGTGGTGCGGCATGCCAAGCAGGCGCGGCCGAAGCAGCTGCCCCCAACGGAGCGCGGGCTGCCAAGATTCCTCGATTCCGCACTCCCTGCCAAAATCCACAAAACACGCGTATTGAGCCACTATCGCAATGGAAAATGATGGGAAAACTGTCAGCAAGGAGATTATGAGACTTGGACGTCATTCAAACGACTGCTTTCAAGATAACGACCGCGTCAAGAGACCCGGGGTTTGCCAAAGTCGGACCCCGCGGCCAACCCGATGCCTTCCACAGGTTCACCAAAAAGGTCCACAATTCCCAGAAAGTCCACGCTTCCATACCTTATTTTTTCTCGGTTTCGCGTTGCGTATCCCTCTCGCTGCGCATAAGTCAACTTCACCTCCGCGCCAGCTGCGAAGAAAAGGCAACACGTCGCGAGTTACGAATTACGAATGCGGGCCTCGCTTTCATTGCTCTCCGCTCCGCACCACTGCGCTTCGCTTCGCTGCATGACAACCGCCGCACCGCCGCCATCCCTTTTCCAGCGTTCATCTCAATCGACGACACATCACTCGCCTCCGCACTGACTTGTTGGTCCAATCATTCTCCCAGTTCCAGGGCATTGGGTCTCGTTGAAAGGATGGAAACCGAGCCGGGAGCCGGCAGCAGCGCCCATGATCCGATGGATTCTCTCGAGGACCATGACGAAGATGATGAGCTTCCGCTGTCCAAAATCTCTGTAAATTGGCACTGGGTGTTTAGCAGCTGGCGCAAAAAATACTGACCTGCCTTGTCCAGTGCGATCGCTGCCGTCGTCGTAAGGTGTGTTCTGCTCGTCGTTTCAGAAGCCGTTCGCTGAACTGACGGCTCAACTGGTGAAATGCAATCGCCGGCAACCGTGCTCATACTGCATCCGCATTGACGTTCCCTGTACCTATCCTGAGAGGCAGAAACCCAAGGAACGGCGACAGCGCGTCTTCATTTCAGAGGTGTAGTAAGTAGTGCAGCATGTTCGCATACCAGCCATGCATCTGATCAATTACCAAGTGAACGAAAAATCGACTATATCGCCAAAAAGCTTGAGGAGTTTGGCCATGCCTTGGGCAACATTGATAGCAGCTCCCAGCCCCCCACCTCGTCAGCCCTTCCATATCGCTCTTCGCCAGCAACACCAGCATCTCGCGGTACTCCAGCAGAAACCTTAGCCGCCCCATCACCATCAAGCGGCAACACGAGCAAGATCCTGACACCGAAATTGGAATATGAGGGAGAATCATCTCTTTCGGCGCAAGCCGCTTTCGCTAACAAGTTCCTCCGCGATGCTGTCAGCAGCAAGCCCTCTGCCGACGTCACAGGAGAGATGGCCTCCGTCCTGGATACCCTGAGTCGCACAATCGGGAATCAAAAGCGGGAACAAGAGCCTGTGTGCCTCTATCCGCACGCCAGAACGCTTGAGCCGGGCACCACACTCCGAGACCTGCCCATGCCTCCGGTGGAAACGGCTTTCACCTGCCTCAGAATGGCCAAAGGTATGGAAGCTACCGACCGCATTTTGACTTCGCATTGCGTATTAATTATCGCACAGAGCACCCTCGCGTCAAGTTCTTCTGGAATCACGAAGCAAACTCCGTCTCTTCCTTCACCGACTACTTCCTCAAGGTTTACTCCCCAGGGGAGGTGACCCACGCAGACCTCATCATCGTCAACGGAGGCTTGTACTGGCTATTTCTCGAATGCAAAAACGTAACGCCGATCCGGCTAAGAAGTCGGACTACGCAGAGCAAGCAACTACTTGCCGCGCGAACCTCGAAACCGTACTCTCGAGTCTGCCGTTCCATCTGCCGTCGACAATGGACACCACGTGCGCTATGATGTTGGCTGTATGTACATAATACTCATAGCCATTGAGAGAATCATGCTGATGACCACAACAGGCCATGTACTGCCTCGACTCCTGCAAGCCGTCCGCCGCATGGAACTTCATTGCCACTGCGTCGCACATGAGCCAGACACTAGGTATGCACAGCATAGTTGCTATGGCTAACGACGACGCTGAGACCAAGCGAGAGAAGCTCAAGCTTTTCTGGATGATCTACATGCACGAAAAGGGCCTCTCCCTCCGACTTGGCCGATCATCGACCATTCGCGATTCTGATGTGACCGTTCCTTCTCTTGCACCAAATCCAAGGGCGGATACGGCCATCTTTGGCCAGCTGCAAAAGTGGACAGAACTGGCGAGGCTTCAAGGCATGGTCTACGATCAAATTTACAGTCCCGCCGCGTTGATACAACCTCAAGCAGTCAGGACCGCACGGGCAAGAAGGCTTGCCTCAGTTCTCGAGGGTTTTACGAGCAAAACATCCCCAGATGAGGTTGGTGAAGTCCCTTCGGGTGGATATTCCGTCTTTGCAAACTGCTGTTTTCCTGGAGACCATATGACAAGCGGACTAACCTGGTCTTAGCTGCGCTACATGCAAGCAATGAAGGACGCCGTTGGAGACTTATTTTTCGAAGCCTTTATTTGCACCACAAGGGTAACCCATCTGTCTTTGTTCTGCCTGATATACCGAGCCATTCCCGCCGAGCCGGGCGAGGGCACCGTGTTTGGTAGGGAGTGCATAGCCAGCGCCCGCCAAGCCCTCGAGGAACACGAAAGGTGCATGTCTATCATACACAAGCTTGACGAAGACTTTCTCGAGACATACGTCAACTGGTACGATTGAACCCCATTCTTTGCGCAAACTACCAGAGTCTAACTATATCAGGGCCCTGCTTCAGTCACCATTCGTCCCATTCACAGTCCTATTCTGCCACGTCATCGAGACATGCAACGAAGCAGACCTCGAGCGTCTCGGTGGTCTAATCGGCTCCCTACAGCAGTTATTGACCGATGACTTCTCGACAGGCGTCAAGAAGGAGGTCCGACTGTTCAAGGTCTTGTACGACGTAGCGTGTAGTTACATCAAGTTGAAGACGAACGATTCGCGGCAGGTTGAAGACAGCAGCATCGGTAGCTGGGGAAGTACTGCGGCGTCTCTGATGATGCCGCCGTCCTTGTCCCAGGCGGATTTGATGCCGACGCCGGACTCGAGCTCGCAGGGGGTGGCACATACGCCATTTTCACAGCTTGGCGACGCCGAAGCCGTGATGGGCGGTGGATTCGCTGATACGTCTGCGAGCAATGGGTGGATTCCCGGTAACTCATTTGCGATGCCCGGCGACTTTGGCATGGAGGTTGATCAGCAGGGCACGCAGCTGGGCAACTGGCTGTATATGAACAACCAGATGATAAGAGCACTGGAGGACAGTTACTTTTGATGGCAAAAGGCAGTTTCATTTTCTTGGCAGTTGCCTGCCTAGAGATGCTTGGATTAATTTCTGCCATTGATGGCATGGTAGCCCACGTTACCGCGTCATCCTATGCGAAAGGAGACTGAGATACTCTACTTTGCTCCCTTCATGTCGCAACCCAGAATCTCTCTGCATATCTCTATAGCAAACCTTTTCGCCCACCATTCTGGAGCCTAGACACTCGGTCCGAATGTCTCCCACGTAATCTCTGTAATTCTCGCCCGACCGTCCTGAGTCGCAATCTGCAGACGAAGCTGTTCCCCGCGGGTGTAACGTCGATACACGTGAAATGCGATATTCCCCATCTCATCGGGTCCTTCAGCACGGCACATATAGTCCTCTTCCACCTTCTTAGGATTGTAGTCCTTGAGGAGCTTCTCGACATCTTGGTTGGATAGCTCAACGTGCCATTCTGCAGTCTGGGGGTATGTATGAGAACCGGGAACCCAGGGATAGAAGTAAGCGCGAGAGGTCGTTGAGAAGCGGTTGCGAAGGGGCACAGAGGTCAAGGGGCGGTGGTAAGCGCCGCTGGCAACCGCGGAGCGCTTCGTAGCTGAGAGGCTACCATTGAGAATGCGTCTGAACATCGTGTGACTTTTGTTCTTCGTCTGGGGTTATTGTGTTCTTTCGCTTCTAAAGAAGTAGTTAAGTAAGATTTGTTTCGCTCATAAGAGCATTTTACCTACTTATTCTGACATTTATATAATCCTACTGACTTCTGCAGTATGATTCTTCTGATGATAGCAAAGCGAATGATGATAGAGATGCGAGTATCCAGCACTTTTTCTTGCTTTTATATCTTGGTTATGATGAGCAGCAGGGCCTTAAGTACCTAGGTGGCCAAAATAAGCTTTTACGTGGCGGAAGACCTTGCGCAGTCATCTCTGGTACCTTTCGCTCTTATGAGTCAAGCGGGCGAGACTACAAACATTGAAGGCAACGAAGACGTCTTCAAAATGAGACCGAGAGCCACATAATGGGCGGCTTCTACTTCTGATGGCAAGACACAGTATGACCCGATCGATGCTGTGTGCTCACAGAGCAGAGCATCGAAATGACATACACTAATGATAAATTGATCGCCTCAATTCACTGCGTCATCCTGTTCGATAATAACGCTTGGCCTGAGGGCTCCACGCGAAGCACTGGCTGAGAAGATCTCCGCACATTGGCCAACCCCTCCAGTAAGGAAAGAACCAACCTGGAACCACCGCAGATAGGCAACCTTCAGCTCGGCGCTAGCTTGTCTCTCCAGGTTCTCTCCGGAATCACTGCTTGTAACGATTGCATGAAGAATCCATCCGGAGACCTCTAAGTGTAGCTGTAGATGGAAACCCAGCGGAAGAATACAGTTGCTTTGGGGGACAAAGAGCTGATTTGAGACTCGTCAGACCCAGAAGGTGAATACGCAACACACACCTCAGGCCCGCCTGAGAATACTCTAGGTATATATATATAGAGAGAGATTAAGATCTAGACCAGGCATCAGCGGGTGGAGAGGTGGCCGTGCATATGCCGAGTATAGCCCAAATGTTAGCTCAACACGTTAATCATACTATCCAACGCTGTGAAACCTCCGGGTTCGAATCTCTTTTCAGTCACCTTTTTTTTCATATTTTCATTTTGATCTCTTTTTCTGGTCTGCCTCCCGATGCACGCGCTACGAACTAGCGGTTGGAGATCCGATGTCAGGGCAAGACTTTTCCTTCTACCACGCAAGTTGCATCGCTGAGGTTGCCGAGACTTTGGACGCGCGATTGAATTTAACCCTTGACCGTTGGTCCCTATCTCTTACTTCTCTATCAAATCGTTTCCCTTCTCACCCACGATGTCAGCTGGAGGTAGCTTGTCATTCAAGCCTCCGCTCCCGTGGAATTTCCGAGCAACCGCGGCGCCGACCATTTTATTCCCCGACCCGGTTCGCGCGAGTGGAGCCCCGTCGCACTGCGGACGTCAATACGCCGCATAGCGGGGGCGGGGCGCGAAACCAGCCTTTTTGGAATCAATCCTTCTGCAGCGGCGCCACCCGCGCCTTTTTGACAACATGTTTTCTGGAATCAATTCAAATCCTTCAGACACATGCTTAGAAATGCAAACCCCATAAATCCCTAGGAATTGTCACATTTGATGTTTCTCGGCGGCGGAAGCATCTATCACGCCCTGCAATTGACAGCCCCAACTCCACCGGTTTATCAAGTAAGCCCCGTATGATGATTCGTAGAGAAGTAAGGTAGATCAAACAGACCAACCACACACACTCGTTCGCCAACCGCGAGGTAAACACACACCACACGCACCCCTCAAAAAAGGGCCCATGCTCACCCAAACTACTTACATCACCTAACCCCGCAGCAGAAAACGGGCACGGCGTAGTGGCCAATTCCCATGATAAGACGGGGATCAGCTTCCTTGTTGCCGGCTCCAGCGCTAGCCGAAACTCTCAAACGTGTATATAAATGGGGGATCGGACTTCCTCATCCGCTTGGTCTCCTCTTTGCTGACAGACCCGGGTCAATCTCACAATTTCTTTCAATAAATCGCTTGACATCGGAAACCGACGACCAGTAGTCTGACGGAACACACTTTGCGAGAAGGAAAAGGAAAAGGAAAATGGTTCTTAAGGGAAGCTGCATGTGTAAGGCGGTGAAGTACGAGAGCAGTGGTGAGTCCGGGACCTCGAGGCTTCCCACGGGCGAACGGATCGACTGATGCAGTCTGCAGAAGAGCCACAGGTGACAGCCCTGTGCCACTGTGTTGATTGCCAGAAGGTATGTTGTCATCATCCCGACACCGGGAATTTCAGAGGGCTGATTTGTGTCCAGTGGAGCGGTTCCGCCTTCACCTCTAACGCCGTTGTCCCTCGCGCCGCGTTCAAGGTCACCCAGGGTACGCAAACTCCCTCATCGTCATAATGCTGCGGAAGAAACTGACACCATCTACAGGCGAGCCCAAGTACTACGACATTACCGGCGACTCGGGCAAGAAGAACAGGCACTTCTTCTGCTCCGGCTGCGGCTCCAGTCTGTACACCGAGCTCGATCTCATGCCGGACGTCACCTGCATCAAGGTAAGGGATCCTCTGCGATGAATGATCATTACTTTGCGTTGCTAATCTGTCATCAAAGGCTGGCGGACTGGACGACGGAAAGGCGAGTCTCGAGGGAAAGCCCGCTGTCGAGTTTTACTGCAAGGACCGCGTGTCGTACCTGACGGGCGTCAACGGCGCCGACCAGAAGCCTGCGTTTTCTTAAGGGTTTGGGAATCTATTGATGAGATGTATGAAGACTATGAAAATCAAGAAAATGAAGTTGAGATCACATGTGGTTTCTAGTCCGTTCGAGTGATGTTGATCAAAGTCCGGTGAACTCTCCCACCCGTTCACACTGCCAAAAGCTACCTAGAAAGAGTAACCAGTTCGTTGAAATGTCAGAATGACAAGGAAAAGCCTACATGCGCCGACATGGGTTCGTCCAGTTTGCAGAAACTCAATGGAGTCTCACTCTCTTGGTCTTGCCAGAAATTCTGCTCGGCAGTCAGCATCCGTCCCCAAACACCACGGAAAAGGGGGCAAGCACGTACCTGGTATGGTCAGCACCATTTACCACGACGCCGTTGCTCTGCTGCTCAGCCTCCCAGACAAAATCCTCTCTACCCTCTTTACCAGGGCCTCGGAGGAGCACCTTGGTCTCAAGCTTCTTGTCAAACCGGCCGTACGCCTTCGGCGCCTCGTCAATATCCACCTCGCTCGTAACCACAAACCCCGGCCTCGCCCTGCCATTCTCAATCAGCCTCACCAGCGCCGGTACCGTCTCCAACAACTCCACGATACCGAGCTTGATCGTGATACTCTTGAACCACGCATCCGCAAACGGAAACTTCAACTCGGGGCGCATCTCATCCGCCTTCGGCGCGCCCGCGCTCTTCTCCAGCGACGCGTACACCCCCGGCACGCCGATGCCGCCGCCGAAGCTCGTGACTTTCACGGCCTCGCGCAGCACGTAGTCCTGCTGCGGCTTCAGCTCGGCGTTGACGGCGGCCATCTGCCCGCAGCAGTCGACGGCGCGGTTGACGCCGCCGGGCTGCAGCGCGAGGATCTGCTCGGACGCGGTGGCGCCGCCGCGGGCGAAGTTGATGGGCACGGCACCGATGCCAGCGGCCTTGGCGAGGCGCTGCGGGACGTGGTCGACGATGTAAACGAGGGACGCACCGCGGATGATGGCGGAGTAGGCGCACATGAGGCCGACGGGGCCGGCGCCGAAGACGGCGACGGTGTCGCCGGGCTGGAAGCCCGACCAGGTGAGGCCTTCCCAGGCGGTGGGGAAGATGTCGCCGATGAAGAGCCATTCCTTGTCTGGGAGGCGCTTGGGGATTTTGAAGAGGGAGGAGTCGGCGTGAGGGACGCGGACGTACTCGGCTTGGTTGTGTTAGTGTCGCTTGGATGAAGAAAAGGGGGTAAAGGAACCTCTAGGATGAGACTTACTCTGCAGACCTCCGATCCCGCCAAAGTCTTGACCAAAGCCATAGGTGACGAGCTCGAGCTGGAGGTGATTCTGGGTCTGGACGTATCCATCCTGAGGAAACCCCACGACGACGCGGTCACCTACCTTGAAGCTGTCGACGGCGTCGCCGATCTCCTCGACGATGCCCATAGCCTCGTGGCCCATGGCGAATGGTACCTCATGGCTGCCAAAGAAGCCATGGTAGGTGTGCAGGTCGCTGCCGCAAATGGCGGAGGTGGTGATGCGGATGATCGCGTCCTCGGGCTCGGTGATGCGCGGGACGGGGATGTCGTGCTTGACGGCCATCTCGTAGGGCTTGCCTTCCCAGACGACGCCCTTCATGGTTTTGGGACGGGGAGAGTTGTATGCTGTCATTTTGAGCAAATGCTTCGATGAAAAGATGAAAGATAGATATTCCAGTCGTATGTCCGAGAGAAAATAGCATTCATCATGAACTTGAGCGTCGTTCTTATAGATGTGCCAAGAGCCTCAGGCAACTCTGGGATCCTCACATGAATCCAACCAAAACTGGCATTCGTCACCGAAAGAGGTCACGTCTGACATTGATGGTGGCTTATCCATCAGAAGTTGTCACTTGACAGTCATAAGAACTTCCCTTTTGCCATGTTCTGCCCAGATTGGGACAGAATAGGCAACGTAACTCAGCCTCGGGGAAGGAATGCGACCCTACTTAGCAGCCCTCCAATGGAGGCTTATAGGCGGGATGATGAAAGAAAGAGCCGGTTCCAATCATGAAGGGAGGTCAGAAGACCCAGTCGTGGGGGGTGTTCGCTCCTTGCAAGGCTGACGTTGACTAGGGTGGTGGAAGTAAGCTTACAATAGCACCATGCAAGGGCATCCGACGGGCATTCCGCGCTGCAAATGACCTGCATAGCTGGAAAGGATTACGGACTTTCTCTTTCCATGATGGATTGGAAGCTTCCAGATGGGTCGTTTGGAAGGCGCTCATTCTTGAAAGGCACCGCCGGACGTTCTCGTCATATAACGACTTTTTAGGTGGTTGCATGAAAAGAAAGGATGCTGCATGTTTTATCTTGTTTGAAGTTCGAAAGCGTACGACAAGGGATGTGTTAAGTAAGGTGTTTTCAGACTCCAGGAGCAAACGACAACTCAACTGAAATGGCTACAAAAAAGCGACTTGATCGCGCAATCTTTTATTGACACTCGGGAAAACCATCACCTTTCCTCCCGAGCCAAAGAGTGCCCTTAGGGTTAGGTTTGACCAAGCAATATATCGTGCAAAAAGACTTTTCTTTCTAAGAACTTCTAAAAGATTTCTTCTTGCCTTCTACCTACCTAGTTTCCTTATTGTGGGTGGATACGCCACCTCGCCTACGTCGTCACTTTGGGGGCACTTCCCTACCTTGCACACCTTCCTAGCCTCCAAGACTGGGACCTTGCGCCTTCCCAACTCCCTCTCTCTGCCTTCATCATTACCACCGTCGTATTCTCTACGCTGCTATCCCCTACTGCCATCCTGGGCGCAGCCAGGACCCCTTCTCCTTCTGCAGCATCGATCACCGGCCTCCTAGGCTAAGATATTTCTCGCCTCCGTCCTTCGGCTTTTTCTCTCTCTCCTGCCGACGTCATCATCGTCTCTACTACTGTCGTCGTCGTCGTCTTCCTCTATTCTGCCGTCATCGTCGTCTTTGCCATTGCCCGCCATTTTCGTTGTCTCTGCTCCCACCCGTCGTCGTCTTTTCTGTCGTCCCTCTCGCCTAAGCACACCATGTCTAGGTTTTTCGAGTACGATGAGGAGCCGACAGGCTTTCCCGTCCAGCAAGAGAAGAGACGCAACCCTCTCTTCGACGCATATCGACGACGTGAAGTACCTTGC
The DNA here is from genome assembly GCA_025328345.1 of Colletotrichum sp. SAR11_59. Taxonomy (NCBI): domain Eukaryota; kingdom Fungi; phylum Ascomycota; class Sordariomycetes; order Glomerellales; family Glomerellaceae; genus Colletotrichum; species Colletotrichum sp. SAR11_59. The sequence goes on along the minus strand of JAKMXC010000053.1, from coordinate 63,733 downwards.
GTTATCTGCTTGGGAAGCTCTCTGCTCCTGGCATACAACAAGGAATGTTGGGACAGCGTCGGTCTGAACCAGGCAGGTGGTCTCGTAACGGACTTCACCTTTGTATACGGCGCATACGTCACACCGGAGCTTCGAATCACCATCACTGCCGTTGAGAATCGCGGAACGGTCACGCCCTCTCAGAAGGTCGCACGAATCACCATACCTGTCACAGCCATGGCAGGCAACCCCCGCTGCGGCCAGGAGGACTGGTTTGGCACTGCTGCTTTTCATCTATCTCTCCCAGTAGACCTTGGCAAGGTTATTCTATCAGAGAGTGCAGCCAGCGAGGCCACTCGAATCTCGGAGCTCGGTGTCTTTCGACAAGGCGGCAGAGACAGAATCAACATCTACATGCCCGAGGCTATGTACTGCACCGCTCGAGAGTACGTTGAGATCATGTCGCAGCACTACGCGACTCCTCAAAGCTGTGAGGTGGTTGACCAAGGCCTCGACTGTCTCTTCAAGACATCAAAGTCATCGCTGGAGAACCTTCATGAAAATGGAAAGCTCAACGACGACTTCTCCCGGCCCCAGCATCCCATACCTGCCACATCCGTCTTCCCCAACAATCGAAGCCACGTCCTGCGCCTTCAGGCTTCATCTAGGGAGGAGGCTCTTTGCCAGAAAGAGCAGGCCAACCCCTTCCGCACTACCGACCTCCCGTGCGCCTTGCTTCCAGACAACTCGTCCGCCTAGGAGAGGAACGAGCAAGAGAAGTATGGCTTTGTGCCCGATGGTACTATTCAGAAGTACTTGGCCGTGGTCCCGATGTCGCCCGAAACCGCTGGTGCCTTGCCGAAGATTGGAGACGAGTGCAGGATCACCTTTGGGAAGAGCGTACAGACACGCATCCGCGCCATGGGCTCCGTGGATAGCAACGACTCGGTGGCTATATGCAAACATATCGTTGGGGGCTACCGTCGAGCCCAGTCCGGATCTGGAATGGGCCTCGTCGACGTTGGCCAGCAAGATGTGGTCAATTCCGACATCTTCCAAGCCGTTCTCGAGACTGTTCTGCCTGAAGATGCCGACGCTCAGTTAACTCAGTACGTCAAGGACATTGTCTCGGCCAGTGCGTCTCACGACAATCAGGCGTTCGTTACGGACTTAGTGGCAAGGGTCAAATACATGCGTCTCCGCCTGCCGAGCGAAGTCGAGCTCAGTGGCAGCAGCTCGTCTTCCTGGCAAGCCATGCGGACCACGCCGCCGGAGGGATCTTCATACCAGAACGCCTACTTTGTGGTTTGGGTCCCTCAGCAGAATGATATTGAGCCTGGAAGGCGCCCGATTCCGGTTAAGGTCACCTTCCCATGGGCGACGACGACGACGGCGACGACGGCGATGACGGCGACGGACGACAAGGTCGAGGAGCAATCCATCGAGGACCCAAGGATGGAGCATAGAGTTCTTGGTATTGTCGTCGACGAGTTCGATGCCACAGCCCACATGGAGATGAAGGCAGTGTCGGCAATGGCGACAGCTAGCAAAGGCAGCAATCTTGAAGTCCGGTGGTCCTACGCTCTGCAGTTCAACCCAGCTGTTTTGCCGCAATATCATCCCATGAAATGCGTCAATTTCCACGAACGCTTCCCCGAACTCAAGAATCTTCGCTTTCCAGAAGACGAAAAGCCGCAACACGAGCTTTTGAGTCGTCTCCGGAACGTCCCTGGAGGCATCGCCATGTACACTGGGGGTCCCGGGTTAGGCAAGACTACTTTCGCCGCCCTCATCGCTGCTGCAGTCACCAAAGGTCCCTCACGAGAACGGGTGGTCTGGACGGTACACAGCAACGAGCTTTGCGACGATGCTCTTCGTTTCTTGAAGGAAAAGTGCGGAAAGGATGTGCGCGTTGGTCGCCTACCCTACTACCGCAGTATGGTAGATGCACTCAGCGACCATCGCCTTGCGAGAGATGGCAACACGGGCACATCCACAACTCGCTGGGGAGATGATGTCTCCAAGCACATCAATTCTTTCCTTTCTCATGCAAGCGACACTAAAGGCGACCTCGACATGATCCGCTCCCCCGACTCAGTTGCATCCAAGGCTATCAACCTAGCCACGCAGCACCCCGACAAGTTTCCCGATTTCTGGAGAGAGATGCCAGGCAACGTTGACTGGCAAAAGGCCTGTCGCCAGATCATCGTCACGGCCATTGACAGCTTCGATGTCCTCGTCGGAACGCCCTTCGCCATGGGACAGCTGAAGGACACCGCCAAGGTAGTGCTTCCCAAACGCCAAGCTGTCGAATGGAAACCTGCACTCGCCATCATTGACGAAGCCGGCCGTATCCCAGAAAGCCAGTGGTGGATTCCTCTGGTATCGTTCCCCGATGCCTTGGTACTGAGTATGGGCGACATCGCTCAGTTCAAGCCCTTGTCTATCAGTACGAACACAGCTTTTGAGCATGCCAGAGGTCGCACGGAATGGCTGTGCGTCTTTGGACAACAGCGCAACCTGTCGATCTTGAAGCGGGCAGAGATGTGCGGGCAGGTTCTTGCTCACCTTTCCAATAATCGCAGGAACCGCGGCGACATTGCTGTGTGGGCGAACAACAACATCTACCCCGGCAAGATGCACATCGTCTACCCTCTCTCAGTCGACCCGAAAGCGCAGATCTACCAGCGTTTTATGCGCTGGATGATGGACCCAAGCCCTAACATGGGATTTTCGAACACTTTGGTGTACGACATCCGCAGCACCCTGTCTATCAAGCACGGCACAGGCTACATCAATATTGGCAACCGCAATTGCGCCCTCTGGATTGCCTACAACGCATTTCAGTACGGCCTGCCGAACCTCCGCACCACAGGAAAACTCGCCGAGATTATGATCCTTACGCCCTACTCAGCTCAGCTCTACGCCTATCGCGATGAGATAGCCAGAATGACGTCCTCGGGGATCATAAAGAGCAAGATCACAGTCCGAACTATCGACAACTCGATGAGTGCCGAGGCAGATCTCGTCATCTTCGACTCTGTCCGCGCCAAAGACATCTCGGGCTTTCTCAACGATCGGAATCGCATGGCAGTCGCATCGACCCGTGCTCGCGGCGGAGCCATAATGCTTGCTAATATGGAGGCTCTGGACAGAGAGAAGAGCAGAACCGAGGGCGATGGCACATTCAACCTGTACGCGACCTTTCACCGGGACCGAAACCTCTCGGTCCTGACCAATAAACCGTGGGGGAAGATCTGCAGGCGCTGCAACAGGCCTTGCCACGAGAGTGGGCACGTTTGTGCTATCAGAGACCGTCGTTGCCGCTTTTGCAAGAGCGATCAGCATCATGAGCGCTTCTGCCCGCGAGGAAAGCCCGCTCGTGACTATTACCATGATGGCATGCACCCGAAGGGAAAGGAGCCTGACAGGAGATTGTTGTGATGGCCTGGGGGTTCCGGAGGAGCTCTGTACAAGGCCCGTGGAGCTTGGATTTGTAGAGTAATCAAGGAGATGTTTCCGCGTCCGACGTAGTCAGGAGGTAATGCCATAGAATGATGTAGAGCAAACGAGGATGGGGCTGCTTGCGAGATCATCACCCTTTGCCATTGAGACCCTGTACTTGTCCTGTGCTTGAGCGACCACTTTTCCCTGCCGTCGTCTTCTCTGCCGTCGTCGTCCACCATCGTCGCCTACCGTCGTAGTCCACCGTCGTCTTCGTCTACTACTGTCATCCTTGAACCCAGTCTCATTCAAGTGTACCTTGCAACCGTGCAGACACAGAACTCAGGCGGTCTTTGTCATTTGCACTTTGTCGTAGTTAAGAGGATCATTATGCTTCTTAAACATGTCAAATTTAGACATGCGCCTGCCTGTCAGACTTGCTGTTTCATCATTGATGGAGTATGTTCAGTGTTTTGTTTATTCCAAGGCGTTTTGGCTATTCTTGGGCGTAGTGCTGACGGGTGCAGGTCGGCGATGCTACCTCCAAGTCCTCCGCATATTCGACCCAGATCCCACACCGCTGGGTCGCACGGGGTTGCATCGACAGTGAGACACATTTTTTTGCAGTCGAAGGGAGAAGTGCCACGACCTTGAGGTGGCGCGCCGTTGGGAGATGGCAAGTTACGCAACGGCAAGGTGAGGTAAGGTAAGGTACACGCGCAGCTCGTACGATGCCATCGAGCAGAGGGCAGATATGCAAGTGCCCGACTCTTGGGAAAAGAGCGATGGCTGGGCCGCGAGACATGCGCGGGTGAGCAAGCAGAGGGAAAACCCCGCAAGGATTGATGGACATGGACATGCGGGCGGTGGCCGGGATGGGGCCTGGGGGCTGCGCATCACACCGGGCCAGGACCGGGACGGGCGGGACACGACGGGTTCAAGCAAGGGACAGGGGGGTTGTTGAATGTTTGCTAGCCGGCGGCAGCGGTTGTGGAAGCCACCTACCGTGTTGGGCGAGTTGTTTGCTACGCTTTTGCAGATTGATTTCCAAGGCAGAGAAGGTCTTGGCAGTTGGTGACGAGAAATCGCGGACTGCATTGCATTGACTTGCGATGATGGGTGCATGTATTGTTGATTTGACCGTATGATTTGAGAGCGATTTTGCGGGCGAAATCGTGCCTGGGTAGATGTTGGTGGACAAGTCTTTGCCAACGACAGGGATCCGAGAGATTCATCACATCTCGAGAAGATGCCATTGGCGGCGGCAACCGGGGAGCGCTGGGCGGCGGGGTTCGATGTCTGGCTCTGTTCACCTCTTTGGGAGGGCTTGATGGCTCGGCTTCCGGATCTGGATGGGAGGGAGATGTCCCACTCGCTGGTTACTTGGGTGCGTGTTGGGATGTTCCGATGGGCAAACGACGCTATCGATGTCTGGATGTCGCTCATGATCTTCGGGGTGGGCACCGGCGGCGCCAGGAGTAGCCGCACAGCCGCGGAGGTGAGGGGCTTTCGATTTGAAAGATTTTCCTCTCTTGTAAGTCGTTGTTGGCGCGGAAGCAGCAGGGAAATTTGTGTTAGTGGACGGTTTGTGGGCGGCTATGATGGCCTTCTTTTCGTATTTGTTCCATCAATGTCGAATACTGTCGACACATCGTCAGTGGTGGCGTTGACGCCTCCGACGCGGTCTTCTAGAAGCCCGTTAGAAACAGCGAAAGACACATGTTTGGTGTCAGCAATGATTCACCGGATGAACGTGGAACAGACCTAACCGAGTGTGCAAGCGAACATGATTCCCCTCAATGTTCCGCATACACATCTCGACATTGGGGTCTGCTCACGGGTCGCAGGTCCGGCCTGGTGGAGGCATGAGGTGCAGTGCAGCAGTCAGGTACCGGCCAGTGGGAGAATTGGATCCGGAGGCGTGAAGCCAGATCAGGCGACCCCCAAAAGCCCTCGGAGGACTTTGCATGAGATGGCGAATGAGATGAGGCGAGATGAGGAGATGGAGGGCCAAGATGGCCGAGATGGATGGGGGTGACAGCTGAGGAACACTGCGAGTGCTGCGAAGCCGTTTTGGTGGCGGGAGCTTGGGCCGGGAGGGCAAGCAAGGCAAGCTTTAGTGGATAGAACTCCCAGGTGCGGGCGGCCGGGCCCTGCTCTAGCGCAGCGTCCAGGGTGCACAGACACTGAACAAGCAGGGACCACAGCCAATCAGCAGCTTGACATTGCCGCCCGTCAGGGAGCAGGGGACGGGGGAAGGGACCCCACTGGTGCTCTTTCCACCTCGATCCTGCGAATCACATCTGGCAGCCAGCACTTTCCCGCCTTTTGTCGACCCTTTTCTGCCAACTGCACATTGTCCACATTGCCCGTCACAAAGCTATCGTCCGCTGTCATTCGACCGCCATCCAAGAAACTCGGCCTTTTGCAATATGCGGCCGTCCACCATGTGTGCTGGGTCGCGCATCTTCTGCAGGGCCTCGCCTCGCAGTACGTTGCTGTCCGCTGCCCGCTGTTGGTCAATTCCGTTCCGATGTCTCCATCAGCGGTCTGCTTGATGGGCCGGTTCCTCTGCGAGAGAGAGGTGTCCTCCACGACGCCCACGTTTTCCCACTGACCACTGGCCCAGGAGGATGGAAGAGGGAACCGACAGTTCGTGTCATGTCCTCGCGTGACTGAAGCAACGAACTAGCGTCGAGGAAAGGAGAGGACCACTGCTGTCGTCAGCATCGTTGAGCCACGAACGACCACGTACAAGTCACTGCCATTGTTCGACGTTGCCCCGATCACCAACTCCGGATACACACAAAAGTCGTCAGCGATTTCCCCGCTTCCAGTTGGCTATTCGGCTGCCTAATGGAGACCAACCGGCATACGACGTCCTCGCAGAAGACCGACTGCCAGTGACGAGGGCCAGAGCCAGCCGCCGTCAGCGATTGCTACCACGGAAATCTTATCTTCGGCTGATCACACCTATGGCGCAAGAACCAACGCCCTCCCGCAGTCGTACCCCGGTCCACATCTTCAATAGTCTCCCTCTGCCGAGCAGACGGCCGTACCACTGTACTTCGACGCACACCTGGCCAAGAGCTTGCAGCTTGCAGTCTGTTCACCTGCATCGCATCCACCCTTCTAGCGCCCACGTCCGGCCTGCATTGTGTCACACCCAGCGGCGGGGAACGACCACAATCGCGACCAGCCAATATTAAAGTACGGTCAGCCGCTGGGCCCGGTACCATTCACATTTCACCACCGGAGCCAACGAAGCCATCGAACCCTCTTCTGGCCGTTGATTGAACGACCACACCCAGGCCGCACCCTCTCGACCCCTCCACATGGCAATTTCGCCGCCTTATCATCCATCGTATACACCACAGATGCCACCACACTCTGATTAGTTGCGCTTCGAGGCCTGCCAGTCACCAACGTGACAGTCCTATCGACAACTGCCCTCATCACGCCGCCCTCCGTCAGTATCAAGCCACTAGGAGCTCTCCACCTCGGAGCGCCTCCGATCTCACATCCATATATCCCCTGTGGGCTCCCGAACTTGCGAATCGGTTCCTCTTTCCCGCGTTTTTGCCCCGTCCCTCGTTTTGTCGCTTCTGTCGCCTCTCTGTTCCTTGCTTCTACTCGGAGGGATCTGGCATTCCTCGGTCAGCGGCAGCCCCAACGTCACCTGAACACACACGGCACATGGATTGAAACCATCGCGGCTTGGAACAACTCTAAGACAGCCACTACTCGACGACCTCTCCAACTCGCCCCGAAATCCCTAGAGTAGCATCGAATCACCCGCGCCGCATGTCGACGAGAATCTCCGTGTTCTGCGCGTAGCCGCCCTCCCGTTGCTTCGTTCAAGCGTCGTCGCTTCGCTGCAATGGCTTCACACTTTCGCAGCGTGGCTAACGCGGCCTCGGATGAGGCGACACGACTCGTCAAACGCATCGCCATCACGCTTACGCCCGACAGCCCACCCGGTCTCATTGAGGCCCTCACGGTAGACCCTTGGAGCAAGTCTGGAAAGTATGGATTGGGGTGGACCTACTTTGCGCTGGCCCTCATGGGCACAGTCCTATTCATGCGGTTCTGGCACTTCTGGCAAGACAAGATCCGCCAAGCCATCTACAAACAGGAGGTGGAGCAGCACTATGCCGACCTTTACAGCACCGATCCCGAATACGCCCACGCATTGAGAACCGGACAGACACAGCACTTCTTCCCCGAAGGAGAAGGTCTTGGGGAGAAGCAGTTCAAGCCAAAGGCTCACTTCTCCTCCGTCGGATTCGTCAACGATACCTTGGCCCTGTTCCGCTGGGTCTTCTACCGACCCATTCCCGACTTCGTATGGGGCAGCCACCGATTCACCTTTTCCTCGCTCGCCGTCTTGACCTGCGGCTTCATTGCTCTGGCCTTTGTGACACTCTACTGTTTCCTCCAACAGCCACTCTACTGGCAAAGTATCCAATTCGGCTCACCTCCCGTCGCCATTCGTGCCGGCATGATCGCCGTGGCCCTGACTCCTTGGATCGTCGTGACGAGCATGAAAGCCAACATCATGTCGATGCTCATTGGCATTGGACCTGAACGCCTCAATGTCTTCCACCGCTGGGCCGGATATCTATGCCTGTTCCTTTCACTGGTGCACACCGTTCCGTTCTACATGCAGCCGGTGTGGGATGATGGTGGTATGGAGGTCTTCTCGCGGCTGTTCGCCGGCGGTAGCGGTGTCATCTACGGCACAGGTATTGCGTGCCTGGTTCCTCTGGTTTGGCTATGCGTTGCATCCCTCCCCTTCATTCGACGTATGGCCTACGAAGTTTTCGTCATGCTTCACGTACCCGTGGGTATGGTGTACGTTGGGCTTTTGTTCTGGCACACCAAGAACTTCCTTGCCTCGTGGGACTACCTCTGGGCAACCATTGCCATTTGGGCGTTCTGCTACTTCCTGCGCCTCTTCAACCTGAACTGGACCAAGCCATGGAGGCTGAGTTTCATGGTCGGCGACGAAGCTGCCATCACTCTCCTTGCCGAGAACGCCATCAAGATCACCATTCCCACCCAAATGCGGTGGAAGCCTGGCCAGTACGTCTACCTGCGCATGCCGGGCATTTCGTTTTTCGACAACCACCCCTTCACCATCGCTTCGCTATGCAGCGATGACTTCCCCTCCGAATACGGCGAGCAGTACCGCGACTGCATGCTGGTCTTCAAGCCCTATGGTGGTTTTACCCGAAAAGTCCTCGACACAGCTATCGAAAAGGGCCCCTTCCACACATACCGAGCTTTCCTGGACGGTCCTTACGGAGGCATGCGAAGGGACCTCGCTGCCTTTGACACATGCATTCTCATCGCAGGAGGCAGCGGCATCACGGCATTGATGTCCCAATTGCTGAACCTCATCAAGCGAATGCGCGATGGCAAGGCGATCACGAAAAAGGTGGTAGTTGTATGGGCTCTGAAGAGACTCGAGGCAATGGACTGGTTCCGCGAGGAGTTGCGTATCTGTCGTGAAGCCGCACCTCCTGAAAGTGTCACCTGCAAGTTCTTTGTCACGTCGGCGGTGCGCAACCGAGGCATGATGATAGATGCAGGTGACCGTGGGGCACCTCGAGCTCTGAGCCACCTGTTCCACGACAAACTTGACGGGTTTGTCGCGGGCATCGCATCGAAGCGCAACTCGGCGCTCATTCAGTCCGTCGCACAAGGCGACCCACAACGGGAGCAAGAGCTTCGCGACGAGCAAGAGGACAGGATTACCGCCCTGCCTCAACAGAAATACCTCCAGCCTCACCAATATCCCCCTCCACCACCTGGACCTCCGCCATCAAACCGCTTCTCTCCACAAGAAGAGTCGCTTCGCAGACTTGAGGGTCGCGATTACGATGGAGAGCATGATCCAGATGCCAAGAGAGAAGACGGCGAGTTCCATTTCCCTCGTGTCAGCATGAAGGGTGACCAGCCGCACTTCAACTACGCCCCGCCATCACCGCGGAAGGTGCCCGACCCCAATCCGGAAGAGACCGAAGCCCCGATCCGGCCACCAGAGCTGGCCCACCTCCGAACCATGAACCTTCCCAACCAAAACCAGACCCGGCCCACTAGCACCTTCGGCCCGCCGTCTGGCTTTGACTTTGGTTTCCCTGAAACACCGACCGAGTTCCAAAAGAACCTGATGCGCTTTGCTTTCCCAATTCCGCATCAGATCGACGGCGGCTGGAGCGTCGAGTACGGGCGTCCCGACCTCGGCTACATGCTCAAGGAGTGGGCTACGGGTGGCGCCGATGGAAGAGGCATCCTCGGCAGAAGGACAGCAGTATTTGTCTGCGGACCACCGGCCATGAGAGTTGGTGTTGCAAACACTGTCGCCAGGTTACAGGCGGCGATCTGGGGTGATGATATGCTTGAGGAGATTTACTTACATACTGAGAACTATGCCCTATGAGCCGGGCTTGATGATGGCTCTGTATTTGTACTGATGGATGACGATCTTGGATGGAAAATACCTGGCGTTCGATACCACGGGATGATGATGTATACCTACCTAATCGCGGCATGTCCGCTGCTGATGACACTTACACTTAATACATGAGATGAACAAAACGCTTTGCACATGGTGAAAGATCTGAGTTTTCAAAGTCATCACGTATCTTGCACACGTGACGTCGTGCCCGTCCTGAAAGGTAATAAATACGTATCGTGGCCCCCTAACGGCGAGGACTTTCCACGACGAGAATCCATTCATTCTTGGGCTGTGACGCCCGAACCTGCGACATCGCTTGTATGTTTACATATCATGATTGTCCGTTGTCTGATGCGGTGTCAACGTGATAGCTTGCTATATTTGCACTCACATGCGTATTCTAACATGATACACTAAGATCAGAGAGGGGTAGCGCCGATTTACGAGAGGCGGGTAAGGCTGTGCTTGGTTAGGCACTCTTTCCAGGAGAGGGTTTGGAATGAGGTAGTTAGGCACGAAGATATGGTATCTCGAGCTTCAAGCGCAATGATTGCTATGTATCATTGGCTGGCTTGTTTGGCTTTAGGACGTGACTGATGGTGTCTTTTTATATGTGATTTGTGTGGGCTTTCCCTGGCTCTTGGACTGGAGTTCGTGTTGAGTTGTGGTATTTGAGCTCGACTCAGAGGTGCGGCGAAATGTTCTGGCTGATAAGCGCAGTCTTGTCATTCATTCCTCCCTTTGTCTCCAGCAAAGTATTGTGTGGTTTTCTTTGCTCTGGGGACGTAATGGCACGTTCTGAGTTTACGCTGACGCTGAGGGGGACCAGATGTGAGGCTCGCAGGGGATGTCGATTGAGTGTTGGGTACTATGCCTCGCTGTTCTCGGATGTTTTGTAGGACCTGAATAGTTGGGAAACGTGAATGAATTGTGTGTTGATGTAATGGTGAGAGGGAAAGGTGAGGTCGATCGTCATGCGGGCCATGCACCAGTACTGGTACTTTGGTAAGAAGGCGGACAATGTTTCGCAATATTTCTGCTGCTGGCTGGACTGTCAGCTGCCATTTTCGTATCTAAGTACTTCTGTTACGAGACCAGATGCACTCCTCTTAAGGGAAGGGGGCTGAGGGTGAGACGGTTGTTGACAAATTCACAAGGACGATTGGACTTTGGTGCATCCTAGCCCCCATTTGCAGGCTCAGAAGCTTTCTGTTGTATATATAATGCTTCTATAAGCCCACTGTAATGAGTTCAACGCAAATTCTCGGAATACGTTGCACGACTTTTGGGTTCCTGAGTCTCCTCATCCTTCCGTGACCCAACCCATGTCTCGAAATTGATCGTGGGAAAAGTTTGGGCATCGCTAATTGTTTGTCAGTGTCCGCCGGCGCCCCTCATGCCGTAACCCCAGTATCATTGGGAGAATACCCAACCACCAGAAGAGTGTGTCATCTCAGCTGAGGTTGTGATGTTATCAGGGCTGGCCAGTGCGGCATATAAGGACATCAGCAATCCTTCGATCACAACGACACAGACGGAGACAATTTCTGTTCAAGGGTATGTCAGCCAGTTTGATTTCCCGCGAGAAGTTTAAGTGTCAGGCATAGCAAGTATTTATAACCGACTCGGTTGGTGTCAGGGGTAGAGGTGACGGTGGCGCTGCGGATTCGCATGCTTGCTCGTGAAGGCAAGGTGTGGCGACGGGAGTCTTATAAATAGATCTCGAGCGGTTTCAAATTATTGTTGCTAGTCGCAAAATGTGATTCTCTGTTCGTGTTTTGGTCTAGCATAACGCCCCTGTTATGATAATCTTATAGTGTGAAAGATGTTACGACACGTGATAGAGCAACCTCCGCGGATCCTCATGTCTGGCCTTCTCTATCGTTGCTTCATTACTCAGATATTTTGTGGCACAGCAAACAATTCCATCTACTGAAGTTCAAGCAGAGTATATCCCAGCATAATGATGGTACGAATGTCTCCGCTATATCTCTCAAAGTCAACATCGCCCATCAGATCATAATTTCCTCAAGGTGGTCAGCGGATGGATTTGTCTAACTTCAACTCTGGTTGACTTAACCTTAAATACTTAGAGAAAAGCTAAGGGATTGAGACTGAACGTACGAGTTTGAGATCGTCACGGGTGTAGCTGTGTTGGGATCAATTGGCAGGTGTTTTCGATGCTGTGAGGCAAGGAACTAAAGGTTTGTTTTATAAATGTACCTGAAGTGGGATTGCCTGGTTCAACCAAATGAAGACATCCTTCCTGGTTATTTGAAATGCGGAGATTGCTAGTATGATGACTTGAACCATGGCGCTCAAGGTCGTCAAGGGCCTGTTGAAGCGGCCTCATGTGCTAACTATCGGCAGCAGCGGCAGACTGATTGGTTTCCGTCATTATAGCCCGCGTATTATCGGGTGAATAAAGGAGTTTGCTATCCAGTTGGATGCTTCTACCAAATGCAGACTGTTCTAATTAGTATGTGTTCTTAGTTCTTGACAATGGTCTCTTTTCTTAAACTTGTCGTCGCTGTCATCTGTCCCGCCTTCACCGTTATTGCCTGCGCCCGAACTGCAAAGCTCCTGGGTCTGTGTTAAATATATCAGTTTCCGGACTCATTCATTTTATTGAACTGTTAGAAGGCTAACACAAAAGCTTGCTGGAAGTCTTGATTCGCAAGACTGTGTCAAGGCAGCCACTTCAATCTGCTGTCAGCTTCAGGCTACCTTCTACCAGCACGGTCATTATATTCTCGATTAGCAGTGTAGTGGAAGAGATCCTCATGAAATCAGCTCAGAGCGTTCATGATGAATGCACGGGGTAAGGTCATCGGCTGTGACTGAGGTCCAGGCATCAGCTGCTTCAGAAGGTGTCTCTTCGTCGAGCTTGGGAGGTTCAGGTCACAAGAGACCTCGACAAAAGCTAGCAGTGCCTCCTGTTGGACCAAAGAACAAACCTGGATACCCTGAACGACGAAGAGGAGGGCCTCGCAGAAGACGGTCAAAGTGACGTGGGGGGGCAGGAGGGGGATCGAGAGGATAACTGAGAAAATAATCACAAGCCCAAGCAGAGTTGCTGTAGCATGATATTACAGTACGTGTAAACTTACCAAATGTCTTAACAATAACCATCATTCCTGATGCACCTTTCCTTCCCCCCAGTCGTAATCCGGTGCTCGTCTCTTATTGAGACATGCCCCAACCCATACTATCCCGATCATACTCAGAAACATAAGTCCAAAGTATTTTACAAAAGGAGCCACTGGCAACTCCCGGTCCGTATACTTGAGCAGTAGGAGACCGAACGCCGCAGGAACGCCCCAAATAGCCACAAGTACCATTTGGATTACGAACAGGAAACCTTGATGGGCTTGAAGGCGGGGAGGGCCGGGTGAGAAAATGCCGAATCGCTCCGGTATGTGAAGAATTTCTGTCTGGATATGGTAGCCGCGGGTGGCGATTGCGAGGTGAGCGGTGTTGAGGCGGTTATCAGCTCCAACCTCTGGACCGAAGATTCGGTCCATGGTCGCGGCGACGCTCATCCTGATGTCGGTTCTGGGCGTGTTAGTGAGTTATCCAGGCAAGGAGAAACTTTTCTATTACGAATTTCTGTCTTGGTGGTCTTGATCACTAGGACATGTAAGCCAAGGTGGGGAGGTGACTGCTGTTTCGCGAACAGTGGGTGAAGGGGTCGCAAAAAGCAAGCTTGATGAATAGCTGAGAAGCTTTCTTACGTACCTATCTAGTCAGCAAAATACGCCGGAGCTCAGATGTGACATGATTGGTAAGAAATGTGGAGTTATATTCGTTGCCAAAGAGGTTCTCTAAGTAAATCTCCTTCTGGGAGTAGGGCAGCAGGTAGCTCGCTAATCTCAGGGCTCGGGGACTCACAAGCAGCAGCAAGCCTATATTTACAGACACCGTCATTAGGACTTAGGGATGTTGATAGTTCTCTTCAAGCCTAGCAAGATCAATATCTCGGTTGAGGGGAACCTGGCGTACAAATGATGCTCCCCATGCATCTACGATTTGACGAGGACAGCTTTGAGCAGCAATGATTCGTACATACGACTTTGTGGTATTGCTTCATTTCAGTCGTCCTCTCTGTCCTGCCCCAAGACAAGAGTCAAGTCATATCACTGAGATCAGACCCTAGACATCTCCATGCTACAGGAGTGTTCAAAGCGTTCTGAAGGTTTCCGTATGCTGTCTGAAAGATGTGCTTTTTTGTATGAACAAAGTAGACCTTGTTATCATACAGTCTTCTCTTCTTCCGCTTTAGACTTCTGCAGCTCCCAAAACTTCCTGTACCGCTCCACGGCACCCCGCCCATCTTCCTTCTCGACCCATTTCAGCCAATCCTCATCGGGTTCTAGTAGATCATGACAGTCTGGCTTAGCTCCAGCTTTGAGCAGGATCTCGACAAGATCCCAGTACCCTTTGATCACCGCTGCGTTGAGTGCGGTGCCGTATTTTCCGCCGCGAGCGTCTGCTACGGCGCCGTAAATGAGAAGCGCCTCCACCACATCTTTCTCACCTGCATAAACCGCTGCGTCAAGTGCGCTGCCGTACTCGCCGCCACGGGCGTTGACTTTGGCCTCGCGATCAGTGGCATTGCAAATATCATCGTGAGTAGCATAACCAGACTCATAATAAGCGCGATCGCCAAGCAATTGCCTTATGGCAGCAAGGTTGCCTGTGTACGCTGCTGCCTGCAGTGCTGTGCCAAATCTTCCGCCCGTCATACTGACATCAATGTCAGGGCAGCTTTTGAAGAGGTAGAGGAGTATTTCTAAACTTTCGTACCGTCCATCACATGGTGCCATACATGCTGACTGCAACGGGAATCCGTATGGGCCGGCTCCTACATTGATATTGGCGCCGTGCTCGAGCAAGAAGCGGACTCTGGGGATGACCCTCGCAGGATTCTGAGATAGCTCAAGTGCGGCTTGGAGAGCAGTTCCGTGTCGCCGACCTCTGATGTCGTTCACATCGACACCATGGCCGAGGAGCATATTCATCGTGTCGTTGGTAGTTGGGCTTTTCAGGTCGATCTGCGCGGCAGCAGCGTGCCAGGCGCTCCCAAAAACCCCGCCTTGAACGTGGACGTCGGCACCATGTTCGATCAGTAGGCTCACCAGTTTGAAACCCTTCTTGCCAGAGCCTTCTGATGCGCAGGCTGCCTGTAGCGCGGTTCCATACTTTCCTCCTTCGATGTTCAGATCAGAGCCATGGTCGAGAAGTAAGCGCACTATGTCTACCCTACCTCTTGCGGAGGCACCCTGAACTGCTGTACCATATAACCCTCCCCGCTTGTTGATTTCGGCGCTTTTGCTGAGTAGTAAAGCTATTATCGCTTTACTAGCTTCGCTTCTGGACGAGCTTGCGGCTTGCAGCGCGCTTCTAAATTCTCCCCCAGCAGCATTTACATCGGCGCCCTTTTCCAGCAGCTGCTGTACAATCGCTATCTTGGAATGAGATTCCCGAGGCCCCTCCACGGCATAGCATGCCGCCTGTAAAGAATTGCCGTACACGCCCCCTTGTAAACTTACTTCGGCAGCTCTATCCAGCAACATGCTCGCGACTTTCCAATTCCGATTTGCGCATGCCGCCTGTAGAGTGTTACAACCCGTAAAACAAGGGTAACAGCTGGACGACCCACTTGGGCGTCGGGCGGTTAGGACAGGACATTTATACTACAGAATCACAGGGACAGCAGGGACTCACTCAGTACGGAAGAACTATAGTATAAGTTACGTGACGATAAGATAAGAGATTAGATCTGTACGCTAAGAATATAGAGGCTGTGCTTAGCGAAGATGGACCCCGTTAGGATTAGGAATAGTAATTAGAATAAGACTACTATTTGTAGACTTATATATAGTATAACCTAAGCTAGACTTAAGGTTAAACTTCTATAGCTCTTTAGCAATTAACTTAATATTTATCCTCAGGATACTCTCAGCTTACCTTCACTACAAATCGCTTATTAAGCCTAAAACTAATCACCTTAGTCTCTGAAAAACCTAATCTACTATTAGCCTACAACCTATAACCTAGACTATAACCCTATATACTATTAGAACATATTAATCCCTAGCTTCTATTAGCAGACCCTACTATCAGATAGCTAACCGTAACACTTTAATTGCTCCTATTCAGTAAGTTAACTATTAATACTTATTAAATAGTATAGATAAGATATCCTCTTAAGCTTCTACTAAATCTCCTACCCTAAGCAGCTCCACCTCATCTAAGCAGCTAGTTAAGAACCTAGCTGAAGAACTTGAGGGAGCCCTGATAACTATAGACTTAGACGATAAGGTAACCCTTAAGAAAGAAACCTATGACAAACTCTAATACTAAGTTAAGAAGGGAGATGAAGATATCGCTAAGATCTAGGAAATATATAATAGCACTGCTACTAAGCTATAAGGCCTCAAACAAATAATCTAGGAACTTAGTAATAGACCTTAGAGGCTTACAGACCTAGAAAACGGAATTACCTATCTAGGAGGATAAAGCAGCAGTTCCCTCATATAGGAGTTATAAAATGAAGTTAACACCCTTTAGGCTGCTGCTAATATTATCACCACCCCTGTAGGAGGACGATAGAAACTTAAGCTTAGTAGCCCTATTACCTATAATAATACTTAAGGATAACTTAAGTTATTTCTCATTTAGATCTAAACCTACTAAAACTTCTACTACAGCAACTTCACTAATTAGATAGAGAAAGTTATTTACGTAGCTACTTACCTTTGTAGGTAAGCCCTTAAGTAGTTTAAGCCTATTTAGGAAGAATTCCTTAAGTGTGAAACCCTAGACAAATGCTCTATAGAAACATATGATATCTATAGCAGTTTTCAAGGATTTAAGGACGCTCTATAGTCCCTCTTCTAAAACCTAGACGAGAGATGCTAAACTGAACATAACTTCGCATAGTTATAATAAACTAAGTTAGCTAAAGAATATGCTACTACCTTCAGGCAGCTTAGCATCTAACTAAACCTTACTGAGGAAACTAAGATCTTTATGTTCTACTAAGAACTTAAGGATGATATTAAGGATGAGATCGTTAAGTTAAACAAACCTAAAGACTTCCTCTAGTACGCTAATATAGCTATTAAGATCGACAATCAACTCTTCAAATGAAGAAAGGAAAAAGGTGAAAAACGATAAGGAGCTAACTCTAGATGTAAGTACTAATAGCAACCACAGCATAAGTTCAGTAACTAATAAAACGAAAATCAACTACGTAATAACTAGAGTAATACCTGCTAAAGCACTGCTTATAGATAACATAGTAGACCTATAGACCTCAGCATAATAACTAAGCTAAACGATAAGAAACCTTAGAACCCTAAATACTATAACTATAACAGACAAGGACATATCGCCAGAGACTATAAACAGCCCAAGAAGCTGCCCTAGAAACCAGTAGCTGAGCGACCCTAATAAGTCAATATAATCGCAAAAGCATCGCACGCATCCTAGTTATAGACTAGATGCTATAATAATAACTGCTAAATTCACCTTAACGATAAAGAGAACTTGGGATATTATCCTCTTAAGCCTAAGACCTTAGCTATAATGCACTATAGTAACAGTAAGATTGCTAGAAAACTAACAGAATAACTTAATAAGATGTTATAAGTATAATAGTTTAAACCTATTAGCACCCTATCTGCTATATGCAAACGAGAGCTTAAAGAAGATAACAAAAGAAGACTTAAACGCCTTCAGACAGCTGAAAACCTATACCTAGAACGAATCTAGGAAGAACCATATAACCCCCTGTAGGAATAACAACTTGGAGCCATGCTCTCACATATAGAACGAAGAGAATATGCACGCGGAAACCCCGCTAGAATCGAGCAGATCAACCAAGAACTTAAGGAACAAACTTAAGGAAAAACCCCCTAGAGACTAGTTAGCAAAGAATCTAAAGAAGAACTAGAACATCAACATAACCCCCTAATGGAACAACAACTCCTCAGTATAACTAGCAACTAGACCTTTAGAGAAGGCGAAAGTTCACCTTATAACTTAGATAAACCTTATGACGTTGCTTGATAACGCGCTTAGGCAGAGATCACCTATAGGTTTACCCCTAGTATAGACGACTCTAGCTCTAAAGAGGGAACTAACAACTAGGAAGATAGAACTAAGCAACTCCTGAGGTACTAGGAAATTAACATGCTCTAAGACAAGCAATAATGCTACTTTTATAGCACTTTAGTAGACTAATAAGACTAAGACTATACCCCTTAGCTACATATAGAAGACCACCCTACGCTAAGAAGCAACTACTAATTTTATTAAACCCTCTTTTAGCCTTAGTGTTTCTATAATAAGTATAAAGAACATATGGGAGATAAACATAACTACTGCTTCTACCCCTAAAAACCTAACAACAAGCCTATTCAAGAAATCTACTTAACAACCAAAATAATTGGATAGACTATAACGACTTTCGACAAAAGGATCACTACCTTTCGACTAAGCCCTCAATTCCCTATGAAATGCCAGCATGACAACAACATAAAATAGGATGAATGCTAGCGCGACGAATGCTAAGTCTATTACCAGGAAAAGGCTTGCGTATAGAGAATTATAAAAAACGGACTAAGACCCCCTTAGGTTAGAATCTGCAAAAACAGCCTCACTAAGGTAATATAGGAAGGAAAACAAATCACCTACCTAAGATAGCTAGAGTAGTTAAAAAACTAGACCTACCTACTGACGATAGATCATAATAAGCAATAAGGAAAAGATCTATCTACTAGATATCATAAGGATATAAAAATAACATAGAACTTATAGTCACCATCAATAACAAAATAATACTTACGCTAATTGATAGCAGAGCTAAAGCAAATTTTATTACCCCCTAAGCTATAAATAGGCTAGAAGTATAATAGGGAGGAAAAGAATAACTATACGCTTTATATATAGCAGAAGGAGAAGAATTTAAATATAAAGGAGGTACTATCTATAATAAGACTATACCTCTTGAGATAAGCTACTTAGATTGAAAAGAAAGAATCTAATTTGATATTACTAACATAGGAACATATAATATTATACTAGGACTACCCTAGTTATAAATGAATAACCTATAGATAGATTAGAGTAAAGGCTAACTCTATTAGGACCATGACGACTTAATCCCTAAGTAGCTTTATTAGAACTAGGCTTTAAATAAGCTAATATAATAAGAAATAGCAAAACGATATATCTGCTACCTTAAGGCAAAAGAAGCCACGTCATAACTATTAACAACAATAGATCTTAAACAAAAGAAAGATCTACTTCTATTTATCCTAGAAGAATATAGAGTTTATGAGAAACTCTTTGCAGCCGAGTTAGAAACCAGACTGCCTAAACACACTAGCTTCAACCACGAAATCCCCCTCAAAGAAGGAAAAGAACTATAATTTAACAAGATCTATAGTCTCAACCTAACTAAGATAGAGGTATTAGATAAGTACCTCGAAGAAAACCTCAAGAAAGGATATATTAGACCCTCAACTTCACTAGTAGGAAGTCTAATCCTATTTATACTAAAGAAGAATAGTAAACTATAACTATATGTTAACTATTGCATACTTAACGAAATAACGATTAAGAATTGCTACTTACTACTGCTTATTAACAAAATAAAGAAACTCCTCTATGGAGCTAACTAGTTTATAGCTTTTAACCTTAAAGGTGCTTATAACCTGATTAAGATGAAGTAGGGAGAAGAATAGAAGATCGCCTTTAGGATACGTAAAGGATATTTTAAATACCTAGTTATACCCTTTAGTCTTACTAACGCCTCTATAACATTTCAAAATATAATTAATTTAGTCTTATATAAATATGTTAATATCTATGTAGTTATCTACTTAGATGATATTCTTATATTCTTACTAACGCTTAAGAAACATAAGGAAGGCGTCTATAACGTCCTATAAGCCCTCTAGGAAGCTAAGCTTCTAGTTAAACCTAAGAAAAGTGAATTCTATACCTAAAAGGTGGAATACCTTAGATTCACTATTACTCCTAGGGAAGTTAGAATGTTAGAAAATAAGATTAAAGCTATTAAGGAATAGCTAGTACCTAAGAACCTTAAGGAAGTCTAAGGATTCTTAGGTTTTATTAACTTCTACTGAAAATTCATTAAAAACTATAGAAAGATTAACGCAGCTCTTACTAACCTTAGCTGTAAAGATACTCTATTTATATAGGAAGAACTATAGCAAATAGCTTTTTAGAAAATCAAGGACCTTATTAGTAGCAAACTAGTCCTAATAATACTAGACCCTACTAAGTAGTTTAAAGTAGAACTAAACTCCTCAGACTATACCCTCAGAGCATAACTATCACAATAAGATTCAGAAGGACAGTTATACCTATATGCCTTCTTTTCACGTAAGCTCTATAAACCTAAGCTGAACTACTAAATCTACAACAAAGAGCTTATAGTAATCATTAAAGCATTTAAGGAATAGAGACCTAAACTATTTAGAACGATTCACAAAATACTTATATACTTAGACTATAAGAACCTCTCATACTTCATAACCTCAAAAGTATTAAACAAACAATAAGTCAGATAGTTAGAATTCCTTTCCAAATTCAACTTCCAAATCATCTATCGAAAAGGATCAGACAACAGCAGAGCTAACACCCTCAGCCGACAACTAGACTATAACATCCTAGTACCTAAAGAAACCTAGGTGATTCTCAAAGAAAACAACAATAGAGACCTAATGCTAGCCACTAAACTCTTAATAATAGCTAGACGATCTAGTACTAGCCTGCCTAGCAAACTAGACGACAAAGTAATTATAGAGTTTCACGCTCGCTCTGCATATAGTTACTAAGGAATCATGAAAACCTAGAAATAACTATAATAATAGTATAGAGAAAAGGTTACTAGAGAATGTATAGTAAAAGCGATTAAGGATTATAAGGTCTACCTCAAAAGCAAACCTACTTAATATCAACCTTATAGTATACTATAACCTTTACCTATGCTGCAAACCACCTAGCAATCTATATCACTCAACTTCATTATCAAACTACTAAAGTCTTAAGAACCCCTTATAGGAGTACACTATAACAGCATTCTCATTATTATAGATCAACTTATAAAGTACGCCTACTTCATCCTATATAAAGAAGCAAGCAACGCTAAAGAATATACCTATATATTTCTTAAGTATATCATCGCTAACTACAGAACACCTAAGGAAATTATATCAGATAGAGATAAGATTTTCACCTCTAACTTCTGGAAATCAATTATATCACACCTTGGCATCAAACAATTAATATCTACTATATTTCACCTGCAGACTAACAGATAAATAGAACAAATCAACTAAATCTTCAAAACATACCTCTGCGTATATGTTAACTATAACTAAGACAACTAGGTAGTATTACTACTAATAGCCTAGTTTGCCTACAATAGTGCGATAAGAGAAAGCACTAAGGAATCCCCCTTCTACTTAAACTATAGATTTAAACTAACTGCCTATAGGGAACCTTAAGTAGGACCCTAAGCAGTTAAGGCAGTTGCCTTAGTATGATAAATAAGAGATATCTAGGAGAACGCACGAAAAGAACTTAAATTTATATGACGAAGAATAACTAAATTTAGCAATAAACGAAGGATTAAGGGACTAACCCTAAAAGAGGGAGATAGCGCCTATCTTATATAGCAAAACATTAAAATAAAACGACTAAGCGACAAACTTAACTTCAAAAAACTCAGACCTTTTAGGATCGCATAAGTAATATCACCAGTAAACTACAAACTCAAACTCCTAGAGACTATAAAGTATCACCTAGTATTCCATATTTCGCTACTCAAACCAGCACTACGAAGATTACAAACAAATAACCTTATCATTATAGAAAACAACAAACTAGAGTATGAGGTAGAAAAACTACTAAACCACTAATACAGAGACAACAAATAGGAATACCTTATTAAATAGAAAAATTATAGCTATGAAGATAACACATAGGAACCTAATAACAACCTACTCAATTGCCAAGACAGAATTAATAAGTATATCAGAACACTTAACCATATCAACCCTAGGGATAGACTAAGCCTACCTATAACCCTAGAAGAATTCAAAGAATATTGTAAACGCGCCGACGAGAAAGAAAGATAAGTACAAGAAGAACTACGACAAGCATGAAGAGAAGCCAGAAAGCGAAGGATACAACTTCCGTTCCCACAATCACAATCAGGACGCCTTTAGCCCATATAATAAGGAAAACTATTCGTTCAATTAGGAACACTAGAGCATAACTAAGAACCCCCTAAGGACACCAACTAGTTACTACTAACTAAAGGACTAAGGTTTGCAAACTCCTCACTAACACTAAAACTCTACTAATCTAGATTATTTTTAACACTAAGAAACTAAAGATCACCTACTACGCCACTCTCATGAACATCTAACGCAAGAAGAACGTTATCTTCCTCTAACTCCTACATACCTCAAGCAAACATCTCCACATAACGCTCCTTCACCTTCTTTTAAATCACACAAATGCGCAACAAGCAACCTACTACCTCAGCCACTTCAGCCTAAACCTAAGCTAGCTTTTCATAAAGACCTAGCAAGGTATTGCTAGCCTGCTCTTCCTTCTCCTCCTATTCTTAACGCTAATCGCTTAGCCTTTTTACTATAATAGATCAGTTAGATAGATACTAATTACTACACTAAGAAGAAACCTATAACTTAACGCTACCACTAGGCTATTGCAAGGATGCTTTAGGTTTTTATAACCTTAATAGGTTTTTGCACCCTCAGCTATCTAATACGTACGCTTCATATAGAAACATTAAGTATAAGGCATAACGTCGTCTAAACTGAAATGATAGAAAACGTCTTTATAAGTAGAACGTAGCGCTAACTTAGCTTGACTTAATTTTTGAATATAACCTAACATAGTATCAGCATTATGCGAGAATCAGGAAGCATAATTGATAGATCCCCAACCTAGGACTAACGACCTACTTATATTAGGTCTTAAGGATAAGACCTTTAGAGAGGGGACCTGATGTTACGACCTATAAAACAAGGGTAACAGCTGGACGACCTACTTAGGCGTTAGGTAGTTAGGATAGGACATTTATACTGCAGAATCATAGGGATAGCAGGGACTCACTTAGTATAGAAGAACTATAGTATAAGTCACATAACAATAAGATAAGAGATTAGATCTATACGCTAAGAATATAGAGGCTATACTTAGTAAAGATAGACCCTATTAGGATCAGGAATAGTAATTAGAACAAAACCACTATTCATAGACTTATATATAGCATAACCTAAGCTAGACTTAAAGTTAAACTTCTATAGCTCTTTAGCAATTAACTTAGTATTTATCCTCAGGATACTCTTAGCTTACCTTTACTATAAATCGCTTATTAAGCCTAAGACTAATTACCTTAGTCTTTAAAAAACCTAATCTACTATCAGCCTACAACCTACAACCTAGACTACAACCCTATATACTATTAGAACGTATTAATCCCTAGCTTCTATTAGCAGACCCTACTGTCGGATAGCTGACCGTAACATAGAGCACTCCCAAATATGCCTCCAGGAACATCAACATCGGCGCCGCTATCAAGCAAGACATCCACAATTCTTTCATGACCCCCTGCGCAGGCTGCTTGCAATGCGGTTCTAAAATGGCCGCCCGACATGTTTTTGTCAGCGCCTCTAGCTAGCAAAAGACAAACTACCTGATAATTGCCTGCATAGCTGGCAGCCTGCAGGGCATTGCCGTATTTCCCCCCTTGGGCATTTACTTCATGTCGCGTAGTAGGGGTCGTAGAAATAGGTAAAAACAGGTTAATCTCTCGGAAATAGGGGTATAAGGCGAAAGCGTATTAAATATATATATACTACATAAAGCTATAAAGCTATATATAGCTAAGTAGCTATAATATACCCCCCTAGTTTTACGTCTAAGATATAAAGCTATAAAATAAAGCTATATATAAATAAAAAAAGAAATTTATTTACTTCGCTCTTTAATAGATAGTATATTAGCGTTACTTTACTATAATTTCTACTAAAAGTAGTTTCTATAAATTAACCCTACTTCTACCTCTATCCTCTACTAAGTTAGCGTTACTCTACTTTAATCTCTACTAAAAGTAATCTCTAAAAATTAATATTATTTAAACTTTATTATATAAAACGTTAGTATTATATTACTCTATTATAATTTCTACTAAAAGTAATTTCTATAAATTAATATTACTTTATATAACTATATCTAAAAATAACTATAGTAATACTTATAATAGATATAGCGTTATTAATATTTCTATAATCTATCTTTTACTTTAGAGATAGTCTTAGAGTTAGCTTTACTTTAGTTCTAAAAGTATCTTTAGAATAATCTCTTTTTTATTAGTAGTAAAGTAAGTTTTATATTTAGTTTATTTACTTTATAACGCTATCTCTAAGTAGCTATACTTTATAACTAACTATTAATACTCTCTATTATATAAGTATTTTTAGAAATTACTATCTTTATAGTTTCTACTTAAAATAAAGTTACTTTATATAAAGTTTTCTAAAATTATAGAGAGAAGAGGCTTTAAGTAGCTTCTAAGTATAATATAAATCTTATACTAGCTTTTTTAACTTATATATTAGTTAATAAAAGTAGTAAAGATTACTTTATACTTAATAATACTATATATAAGCTTATTAATCTCTTTTATTATAATAAGTTTAATAAAGCTTTACTTAGTTTAAAATAGAGTAAAATATTTACTTATTACTTCTAAAAAAGTATATAAAGTAAGAACCTCTTAAATCTTAGAGATTTTATATACTTATATATATTAATATATATAGTATTACTCTTAATACTATACTTCTAGATTTATTATTACTATAGCCCTTTATAGTAAAATAAAGTAGTTATCTTATATAGTAGTAACTATAGAAAGAACTATTAACGTAAGATAACTCTTAAGTATATAAATAAAAGCTTAAATTAAGGTGTTCTTAATAAGAATAAAGTTATTCTATATTATTAATACTATCTTATAGTTAACTATAATATAAACCTAGTTCTAAATAAAGTAATAACCTATAGTAAGCTTTTTTCGCTCTATAACTTATATCTTATAGTTTATAATATATCTTATATACTCTTTTTAAATATCTTTAACTATAAATATAAGTAGTAGTAATAGCTTAGTATTAATAAAGTTTAGTTAGTAAGTATAGTAATAAGTAGCTTAGTTAGTATAAAGTTAAATATATTTATATTAAGTTTCTTCTTATTACTTTATATATAGTTTATTAAGTATAAGAGGGTATAATACTTACTATATTAAATTAAATACTTCTTTACTATAAAAGTTAATATATTCCTATATACTATTCTAAAATATATAAAAGTATAGTTATATAAACTATATAAGCTAGTTATATTACTTTACGAGGAGTATACTAATTAGCTACTATTAAGCTATTAAAAAAGATATTATAAGATAAAAGATAAACTATATTAAACTATAACTTACTTTATAGTATATTAAGAGGTATAAAGTATTATATTAAGAACTAAGTTTATAACTATTATATAGTAGAGGTTATAGAAATAAGTAAAAATAAGTTAATCTCTTAGAAATAGGGGTATAAGGCGAAGGCGTATTAAATATATATGTGCCACATGAAGCTATAAAGCCACATGTGGCTGAGTGGCTACGACACTTCAGCACCTATCTCAAGCAACGTCATAACCGCTGCATCATCAAGGACGTCCGAGGAATACATGGGCTCGTACCCGCGCTCGTAGCTGAATGTGGAGGCCCTATGAGAACATGCTGCCTGAAGCGGGCTTCCGAAAACGGCACACGACAAATTGACGACAGCACCGCGTTGAAGTAAGAAGTCCAAAAAGTGTCGTGTATCTTGATCTGTCATCTTGCTTGCTGCCACGCTTAAGGCGGTCCCATGAATAGCACACTGCTTGTTAATGTCGGCGCCATTGTCGATTAGTAGCTGTAGACTTCTACTGCGCTCCGCCAGTCTGGTCCGGGTTGAAGATTGCTCCAGCATCGGATGAAAACGATTTATGAAAAGTGACGATAACGCTGAGGTTAGAGGACATCCCAACTTGTACGTATCAGCGCCACGACTCAAGAGTAGTTTCACGATTTCTGGCCGATTTCGCGTTGCAGCAACCTGCAGAACTGATCTCCTCTTGTCATCCTGCGTACATGTATCGACATGGGCACCCTTGTCGAGGGCAAGCTGAACGATCTCTAGGCTCCCTACCAACGTAGCTTGTTGAAGTGTGAGGTCCAAGTCCTCCGGCGTCAAATAGTCGTACGTATCAGAGGCTGTGGAGAGAAGCAAGTCGGTGAGGCTCAGAAGGCCAAGTGATGCAGTATAACAATACGGCCGCCGTAGGAAGTGGTCTAGTCGAGCGTTTTGGACTTTTCTGAAGCCACGTTTGGTGCTTGTTTTCATAACCATTCCATGTGAAAGAATGTTCTTCAGGCTCATACTGCGCACAGCGAGGGCTCGTGCAGCCAGGCGGACGATTTCAGGGGTCCATTTGTGGCGCGGCACCATCTCAAGATGCCATCCCCAGTAGCCAGTGGCGTATTTTTCCAAAGGGAACCCTCCCTCTTCCCATATCTTGTCGGTCTTGTGAAGATGATAAACAAGACAACATTGCGCTATATGCAAGTGAGCATCGTCCTCGGTGAATGAGAAGCGAGCGGCAGGACCTTTGCCAATACGACTTGATATAAGATACTCCTTGACGGTGAAATGAGCCAGTCGTACGTATTTTGTGGATAGGGTGACGAGACTTGACACATATCGCAAGACTTCTTTTGGCTCAAAGAGCCGTTCTGCTTCATCAACCCCGACACCGCGTTCGGGATGGAGGATGAATAGCTCAGCGAGTTCTTTAAGCTTGAGGGGCGTATTCGAAAAAGCGAGCCACTTGAGCAAGCTCAAGGTCTGAGCTTGAAAATCAGGCTCTATGCTAAGCAATAGCCTATCGTATGTTGCGTCGAGCCCTTTGGGTAAATTCTCCAGCGCCGAACGGATAAGACTTCTAGAGCGCAGGTTCCGCAGTCCTTCAAACTGGCACACAATGTATTGAAACCTGGCACGAACATCAGTCTCGCTCGGATGTCATCTCTGAAGATCCTGCTTTGACGTACATTCCATCTGCCCTTTCAGTAAGTAGCCTTTTCGCATCGGCCTTGAGCTCGCCGGGCCACGAGTTGTAATCATCGGACTCTAGCACAGAGTTGATGTAAATGCCTATGTCGCTACGCAGACCTGTCGTATCTTGTAGGAGATCGATCGCGACTCTCGACGGGGGACACAGCAGTGTGTTGATGACCGTGCTGATATCTGGTTCTGCTCTGCTCGTGCAAAGTAAATGCATATTGTCGGGCATTGCAGCTACTATGCGCTTTAGGGAAGCTAGCAGCTTCCCTCGCTCTTCGCTGAGGGTGGGGCATTCATCAAGAGCGTCCATGACGATGAAGACGTCCGAAAATCCACGGGTAGACGCTATCAAAGCGTTCTCGAGTGTCCTTGTGTCTGGGCGCTCGCCTTTCGTCTTGTATTCCTCGAAGTTCTTGATGATCGGTGGCGTATCGGGACGGCTGGCGCATAGCTGCTTGACTAAGGACGAGAGCATGATGGCGACACTCTGGTACTCCATGATTCCAAAGTTAAAGTAGAAGTATGCAAGGGCGGTTCCGGGATCGGACATGCACTTATCTTGCAAGTGCTTGATAACAGATGAGCTCAAAATCGACTTTCCAGACCCAGCTATGAGATGTTAGCAAAAGATCCCCTCGCCAACATTAAAGAAATAGGTGCTATACGCTTGCCATTGAGCCATAGAAATGATTTTGGGGACCCCATCCACGTCTCAAAGTCCTTGCTGTCCTTGATCAACCAGCTGCACGTACCGGTCTGGTGTTTATCACGAGCGGCATTATACAACACGGAAGTATCAACTGAACATAGCCACTGAAGCAGCTCCTTACGCCTGGCCTCCCTCTGAGCCTCTCTAACTGCTGACAGGAGCCCTGACACATCTGTGCCGATGCTTTGCCAGCAAGACATGACCTGCTCGTGTCTCTGCTTAGCTTCGAAGCATTCCTCATCGTACTTGACGTCCCGACAGACAGTTAGAACAGCAGAAAATGACCTCTCTCGCTCTTTGATCTTGTCCAAAAGCTCTTCCCACTCGTTCCATTTCACAGAGTCTAGGCCCAGACGATAGGCGGTGCTGCGGGCGTAATAGCAATAGCTGGTCATCTGGAATTTGAGGACATGACGATATAGCGTTGTCAAAGCGCTTCGATACGTAGTCTGAGACAGATTGTCAGCCTCAGACTTGGAACGCCGCTCATAAAGATCCTCCCATAAATGACTTTGAACAATCAAGGACGAGATGTATTCTAGCCCCTTTGCCAAAGAGGCGGCCTGCTCAGAAGGATTCAACAAAAGCTATGTGAAGTCTTTAGTCTCTGAAGTCCAGTAGTCACAGGTGCCTATAACTTACTGGGAGCAGCAAGCTGATGCCAATCCAAGCAATTGATGCAGACGGATTTGCGCTCACGGCCTTGGAAATGAAGCCGTTGGCCCAGCTTACGACTCCTAACACGGGCTTCACAAGTTCCTTCACCAGCACCTCGGAGCTCCGAAACTTCAGCTTCCACGCGTCTCGATTTACCTGCTCCATCTTACGCGTAAGAACAGTATTCATCCAGTCTCTTTTGGCGACCTGAGAGCCGACAGCTTTGCTGAGGCCAGCAACTAGGTCGCCCTCGATTTTGCCTTCAAAATCTCGTATGAGCCGTTCATCTTCGTCTCTCAGCTCTTCATACGCCAGGTTCCAGAGCTCCCGTATGTCTTTGTCACTGCCTTTGCGGATGGGCGCTGCCTCCTGTGCTGCGCCCTCTTTCGGGTGCGCTTGGGATGATTGATCGCAAAGACACGGCGTCTTCGGAATCACTGAAGTAGGCGAACCGGTCGGGAATATGGAGCTATCGCTTCGGCTCGCTGTTCCATCGGCTTCAAGATCGGGCCATTGTCGGCTCTCCTGAGCATGACACTGGTTTTGAGAGGTCGTATGGTACCTGGAGCTGCGCAGTCCAAGTTTGCGTTTGAACCTCTCCCTGAAAGACATCCTACCAGACATAGTTCACTGATAGGTTGAGGATGGAGAACATCTGAACTCGGACTGTAATTCTTGGTAGGTAGGTAGAGGAAAATAAGCGCGCGTTGCTTGGCGTGGGGTGCCATCCATGGCCAGGCCCCGCGCTCACCCAATTACGCCGTACAACCAACAGGACCAACACGGGCAGGCTGCGGCAGCTTGTATGGGCCATACTCGAGTGGTGGCCTAACCCGCAGAGAATAAGTGAAAAATTGGATGGTAAAGCACATCAATGGGTACTGCCTTTGCGCCTTCCTTTGCGCCTTGAGAGACCGGGAAGGCCTCTTCAAGTTGGCCGGTAGGTGCGATGATCGTAGCCATCCGATCGAATTTCGAAGTCAGAGAAGAATGAGGCGAGGAAGCTCATATTGCCCACTTGTTCATAGCCAAATTACAGACAGATTGGGGGCGCGATGAATATTTTGTCCACGTATTATTGGGCAAAACATAAGTCCCTCACTCTAAATCAAGTCAAAGGGAAGTTATGTGAGGGCATGAAGTGAACCTAAGCTCACCCGCCGGCGCCTGGGCCTCGGGGTGCTGCCCCACCGGAGCCACTGCGCCGACCTCCGACTCCACCCAAAATTTCCAGCTCTCACCTTCCTCCATCCCACCTCAAACAGCATCATCTTTCGATCTCGAGGCCCCCAATTCGCTGTTTCTTGTCTCCTTCGCCCCGACGAGATCAACCGATAAAATGGCTACTTCGAAGGGCCTTCCCCGCGATACCTTCGCGAAGCTCTCTCCCCACCCTTTCCTTCTCGCGAACCTCCAACCGCCCGCGCCTGCCAATTCAGCCCGTAGCAATGGCCGCCGTCCTGACGAGGCCCGAATTCCAAACATCAACACCTCCTCCCTCACACACGCCAATGGCAGTGCCGTTGTTCGTACCGGCGACACAACCGCCATCTGCGGTGTTCGTGCCGAGACCATTCTCGCCTCCGACATTCCCAACTTCCGCCGCCACAATGCTCTTACCACAACCGAGACGGACGGCGCTGCAGAGCTGAAGGATTACGACTTGCTCGTCCCGAATATTGAGCTTGCCACTGGCTGCGCGCCTCAGTTCCTTCCCGGTGTTCCCCCGACGACCCTCGCCCAGACTCTGAGCACACGAGTCTACTCTCTCTTGCACTCCTCCAAGCTTCTCGACGCCGAGGATCTGAGGATATGGTACACCCGCCCCTCCGAGAACGCTGCCGAAGACGATGACGAGGACAAGATGGAGGAGGATGGCGGAGACAAGGAGGAGGGCGAGAAGGTGGTTATTGCGTACTGGGTTCTCTACATCGACATCTTCTTCATCTCCCTCGACGGCAACCCGTTCGACGCTGCCTGGGCCTCCGTCCTTGCTGCCCTGCGCGACACGACTATTCCGATCGCCCGCTGGGACCCGGACCGTGAGATGGTCATCTGCTTCCGCGACAACCCCAAGCCCCTTACCATCAACGGCTTCCCCGTCGCTTGCACGGCGGGTGTCTTCACGGGCAAGGAGACGACCGACAAGCCCGCGGACGGCAAGTTCTGGACTCTGGTGGACCCGGACACATTGGAGGAGGGACTCTGTGACGAGGAGGTCACGGCGGTGGTTGATCGCAGTGGAGAAGAGACCAAGATTCTGGCGATATCAAAGCACGGCGGCACAGCGCTGCAACCGCAGCTGATTCGGGAGTTTGTCGGTGTTGCGGAGCAGAGATGGGAGGAGGTCAGGAAGGCCATGCCATGAAGGTAATGATACCCGGTAAAGGAAACAAAAATCAAAAGTTTTGGGGAAAGCAATGTTTGTCTCCCCTCCATTGTACTCTGTAACTTTCCTTTCTCGTTTTTGCTTCATCACAGGCAAACGCGCGCATGTTTCCTGTCATGAGCTTTGATGAGTCGGCAATCCCCTTTACCAGCCGCACCCACCCGATGCGGCTGTCATGAGAAGGAAGCTGCATAGCTACATGCACCCGCCTTAACACGTCTTGTTTACTTCTTTCCAAAACAATTCTCTTTGGCTCCTGGAAGAAACAAAATCAAAACACCTTTCACCGAAACGAAGGGTTCTACCATTCTTCAACGAAACCGAACCCCTCAAACACCCGCGATTCGACGATCATGTCCGACATCGATATCTCTAAGCGCCTCGTTGCCGGCGACAAGGATAATCTCCTTCAGATCCTCCAGACGGTCGTCGATGCGGATGCAAAGACCCGTGAGCTAGTCACCAAGCTCGCGGACCACCTTCACATCCCCAAGGTCTTCAGCTCGCGCCGCGCTACGCGCAACGCCGTCCGCGCCTCATCGGAGGCTTCGCACGACTCCGGCATTTCGGTTCATCACATGCTCGGCGACGTCCTTTCGCAGCCTGAGCGTGCCCTTCGCGTCTGCAAGCAGTGCCGCAAGGTCTACGATGAGAACGACGAGGACAAGAGATGCGGATCTCATCATCCTGGTACGTCTAGTAACCACTTCGAGATCATATGTATGCTAACAATGCTTCGCAACAGGTGAATGGCTTATAGAGGTAGAGACAGAGGATAAGATCGGCTTCCACCATGCCAGTAAGGCCAGCGACGACATCAAGGACAACGTCAACTTAATGTGGGTGATGTCCTGCTGTAGCGAGGAGAAGGGCAAGCTCAGCACTGGCTGCACGGTTTTCTACCACGTCGCCATGAAGGCCGGTGACGACTCGGGCTCCAGCTCCGCCTGATTTCCTTTTCTACTTTGCAACACGACTTTATGAGATATGAGCATACCTTGGGAAGGAGTTCTTTAGGGGGACTTGTCTTTCGCATCGTCCAGACGGAATGAGGACGTAGGAGGAAACAGTCAGGCTGTGCATAAGGAATAGGAATAGCCGTTTGATGCAGGATATTCCGGCAGGGCAATCTCCATCAGAGCAAACGGCAGTCAACTAGCACTAGGTAGACGCATCAGCTAGGCAAACAAAATTCGCTGAAGATCTTGTCCACAAAGGCAGGGCATTCAATCACAGCTCACGCCTACAGTGAAAGCATGTATTCCACAATTCGAGCCACCTTTTCAGACGTTATTCCAAGGCAGTAGATACTAGGGAAAATATCTCTCTACCGCCCGGCGCCGAGGAAGCCTAATGAAAGGC
Organism: Colletotrichum sp. SAR11_59; assembly: GCA_025328345.1. Taxonomy (NCBI): domain Eukaryota; kingdom Fungi; phylum Ascomycota; class Sordariomycetes; order Glomerellales; family Glomerellaceae; genus Colletotrichum; species Colletotrichum sp. SAR11_59. Next base: position 31,484 of record JAKMXC010000053.1, on the reverse strand, counting down.
CCTCATAGGCTGCGAATCTACTGTTGGTGACTCGCGGCTGGTTTGCCGGGCGGATGGTTGAAGAAGAGAAAAAAGATCCGCAAAGCCCAGCGACGCGCCAGAAATTTTTAGAGAGGGCGGCCCTACCGTGCGAGCCGACAGTGCCTTACGTAACACCGCACCCAGAGCCTCCATTTCCCCACTAAGGGCCCCCATCGTCAAAGCTTTCTCTTTTTCCAACCTCACCTCTCCTCGCAAACTTTTCTTCTGGTTTCTCTCTCATCCCTCCTCGACTCGGATACCCTCCAGTCCGACATGGAATCGCTGGCCGAGAACACGTGGGATGTCATCATCCACGGTACTGGCCTGCAGCAGTCGCTGCTAGCCTTGTAAGCTTCTCTTTCTTCCTCAGCATCCTCTTTTTCCACGCCCGCGAAAATGTCGTCGTTGCTGCTTCCAAAAAGCCTCGATCTGACTGACGCAGCCCTCTCTGGCCGTAAAGAGCCCTCTCCCGCTCAGGAAAACAAATCCTGCACCTCGATCCCAACGAGTACTATGGCGGTCCCGAAGCCGCCTTCTCCCTCCAGGAGATGGAAGACTGGGCTGCCGCCAGCGCGTCCAGCTCTGGCGTTTTCTCCTCCGCCACGATTACAAAGGCGGAGCAAGGCGTCTCCTCTCCGCGAGCCTACTCTCTAGCTCTTGCGCCGCAAATCGTACACACGCGCTCGGCGCTCGTCACCCAGCTCGTCGATTCCCGCGCGTACCGGCAGATTGAGTTCCTCGCCGTGGGATCCTTCTTTATCTACACCCCGTCTGCCGATGACGGCGGCGCGGCAGCTATCGTGCCGATCCCCTCCACCCGCGAAGCCGTCTTCTCCACGACCGCGATTCCGGCCAGGGCGAAGCGGTCGCTGATGAAGTTCCTGAAGTTCGTCTTTGACTACGACTCGGAGGATAACCGCCCGACCTGGACTCCCCACGCCGACAAGCCTCTGGCGGAGTTCCTTGCGACGGATTTCAAGCTCGACGCAGGGTTGCAGACGTACATCGTCACACTCACTCTTTCCCTCGACGGCACGATATCCACGCGCGCCGGCTTGGCAGCCATCCACCGCCATCTCTCGTCTATGGGGGCATTTGGACCGGGCTTCGCAGCAGTGTACCCGAAATGGGGCGGCTTGTCAGAGATTGCACAGGTCGGCTGCCGCGCGTGCGCTGTCGGCGGCGCGGTGTACATGTTGGGCACTGGTATGAAAGCCACACGCCCACTGGAAGCCCAGGAAGATGGCGCGACGTTCGAGGTTGATCTGACCAGCGATGTCACGGTGAAAACCCGTGCGCTGGTCCGCGGTGCCGAGGATGTGCCGTCAGACGCAGAGCGTGTGAGCAGATTGACAGCCGTCATCGACTCGCCTCTCTCATCGCTGTTCCAAGCCGCCGTTGAAGGCGCGCCGACGCCTGCTGTAGCCGTCATCGCGATGCCTGCGGAGTCTGTAAAGGACATCGCGTCGCCTTATCCCATCTACGTCTTTGCTCACTCGAGCGAGACGGGAGAGTGTCCATCTGGTCAGAGTAAGTTCACACCGTCTTTCTTCTATTTTGTTGTACATGATGATTTGTCAAAACTTATCTACATTGCCTGAGCTTATGCTTCGACGAAAAATTTCTGTGACCCTGATCGTACACCTTTTTGTCTACTTTGACTCCGCAAAACCATGTGTCAACATCTGGCTAACGAGTCATCGCAGGCGTCCTCTACTTCGTCACACCAAAGTCAGCAACATCCACAGAAGCCTTGCAAAAGGCATTGGATGCACTACTGTCAGCCCTCAGTGAGGGTGAGAACCGCCCTCGAGCTATCTACAGGGTCGCATACGAGCAAGCCCGCGCGGCTGCGTCTGTTTCATCTGATGCGTCACTCGTTGTCCCCAGTCTGCCGCTAGATCTCGCCTTCAGCGATGCAGCACTGGGCCCGGTCAAGGATACCTGGACGAAAGTCATGGGTTCCGCAGCCGAAGACCCCGACGTGCAGTACATGAAGTTCGAGGATCGAGAGGGGGTTGGCGAGGAGGATGATGTCTACGAGTAGAAGTCTTGGCTTTACCTAGCGAATGAAGTAATGAAACTCATGATCATTGATGCCACACAACTTTCGAAATCATCTGCGTTACTGTGAATCTAGCTAATGTGTATGGCGCTGATGTAGAAGACGCCTAGCAAATGTATTATGAAATCCCCTAGGGAAATGCAGCAAATCCATATTGTCAAATCCTGCGTCGTCCACCCCTTTCCTTTTAGACGAACCCCATTTTGACCGCCGCAACACCTTTTCTCCCCTCTTCTTGAAAACAATCAACCGCAGAAACAGAAACAAAAACGAAGAAAACCAGTTTTCAAAGCAAACGACCCCAAATTTCGTCCTTTTCCAGAGCAAATTGCAGCGCATAAAACCCCCATATGCTGCGGAAAATTCGTCGTTCAAAATGCACCATGTTGTTCATTCAATCCATGTCTTCGAGGCGCCCCGTCATGTCGACTCCGACTCGAATCGTTCCGAAAGGCTCCAGGTTCTCAATGTCCTGCTCAACAGCGACAACGTTCTTCGTCGCGAGTGAAAGAATGTGGTAAAAGGCCTGGGCGGCGACAGTATGGTCCTGCTGTCCGGGCTCGCAGAGGTTGTCGAACGTGACCCAGAGTCTGTTCTCATTGGTATCTCCCATCTTGGCGTAACCTGTCTCTGTGACCTTCTCCTCGGTCCAGTGAAGGAACTCCTGGCTTGCAACGTCCATTGCGGACCGCGCCCAGAGCGAGTCATCTTGATTGGGCTGGGCGATGCCGTCGAGCAGGCCGCTCGGTCCTGCGTCGGAGCCGGGGATGCCGCTAAATCCACCGCCGGCATCACTGCTGCGGTCGTTCTGGTGAGGAGTGAAGGGCGGGATGCTGCTGCCGCGCAAGCTCGTCTGGCGGACAGCTCGCTGCGAGTGTGAACCCGGAGGGAGTGAGGCCCTGCCGACTGAAGGGGTTCCGACCCAAGGCAAGATTGCGGGTGACATATGCTCGGACATAGGCTGCGGAGCATCCATACCCATTTCGGGCATCGATTGGTCGCTGTAGATCATGCCGAAGTCCTGAGGAATGTCTTCTTGGGAGCGACCTTGGTGAGGAGTCTCGTCGAGTCGGGGTCGTACGTTGCGCTGTGATTCATCTTCACCAAAGGCCTCTTCTGAGCGTCTCCGACGTCCTCTGGGAGTTGAGATTAGGTCTGCCTGGTTCTCCTCGGCAGGAGGCGGTCCATAGATACGATCGCGAAGACCATCGCCGGCATAGATCTGGGCAAGCGGATATGTAATTCCAACGATGCCTCTCGGGTCGCCAACACCCCAGATTCCATTGCCGAGAACCAGTCGCTTGGCGTACTCGCGGGCATGAGCCGCTGTCTCCCTCTTGCGCTTCTTGGCAGATGCGTCTCTCTTGACAGCCTCAGTATTCGCAACATAGTCATTCTGCCAGTTCTTGATAACGGCGCGGGGGAACGCAGTCTCGTTCTCGTCGTCTTTTTCGAGGGGACGAGCCACACGGCGGCGCTTCTTCTTGGCAGGTGAAGCTGCCTTGGCAGGCATGGGCGAGTTCGACTGAAGGGAGAGTTCATCTTGAGGAAATAACGACGGGTCGCTTCCCAATACAGGCACCTCGGCGGGCACATCGCCTTCAAGGTCTAGCATGATTTGATCCTGGTCGTACTGGGGAAGCTCTGGGTCCAGTTGCTGATCCTGAATTGGCACGTCGTCCGGACCTTCCATGTCTGGCAAGATGGGCAACTCGATCTCGTCGTCGTCGATCAAGGCGCCATCTGGGCCGACTCGCATGTGAAGACCGCCAAAGTCATCGTCATCCAAGGCTGCTCCAAAATTCATGTCCATGTCCATGTCAAGACTCTCGCGCGCCTTGGGAAGGAAGGTGTCCGCTGCGGCTCCACGACCAAATGGGGAAGCCATTGGGAAGAAGCCGGCGTTAGATGAGGATTGTGAAAGGTCGAAGTCGAGAATGGGGTCGCCGCCGCCTGTGAAGTCGATGCCGATGGGGCTTTTGAAAGGACTGAGCTGAGACTGGGACTTCTTGCCGCTTCCAGAGGCAAGTTTTTGCTGACTGGGAAAGAGCAAGTCTCCGCTGTCGAGCGAGAACTGAGGGATCTTGTCGGAGGGAACGAAGCTGGGGTCGTCGCTCAGAGTGATTTGTTCGCGGCTGTGGAAGATTAGCAAAGTTCAGAGTCTTCCACATACAAGATTTCTCACCGAGCCTTGCCAGCATTCATATCAATCGCGTTGTCAATGGAGGCAAACAGGTCTGTCATCAGCTGGCGAACCTTCTCGGCGTCGTGCAGGGTGTAGTAGCACTGGCGCTCGAAAACGCGAACTGTGCCGAAGAGAAGCTTGCTCTGAGTTCGCAAGGCCATGGGCGGGCCAGGATCCATGAACTTCGCACAGGCCTTGGAGATCTTGACGTCGTCGATGACCTTTCGAGTGACCCTCTTCAAAGAGTTGCTCTGGCCGAAGTTTGCGATGTGCCTTTAAAATGTCAGTCTGTGCCCTGAAGGAGCATTCCAAGGCCAACTTACCAGATCGTGGCGACGCCATACTGCTTGTTGTTCAAGACTGTCGACTTGTTAGCCGGATTGGAGAAGGCATGGCCAGAAGCAACCAAGGAGACTGACTCTCGTGGCTGTAGAACATGATGAAATCTACCCTCGAGAACAACGCCGGCTTGGCGGGTTTTGATACTTCTTTTCGTCTTGACACTCCCAGACAAGACGATATTTGGTGGTGAAAATGTCGGCAGTAACGGTGGTGGTAGTTGTTGAGGTGGAAGAAGGAAGGGACAGGTGGGGAGGTGAGGTGGAAAGGAAGGAGTTGCCTACCTCACCTGGGCTCAGAAGTTTTGGATGAAGGTGCCTTCCCATTTGGTTTCTGTGACTTCCAAGGCTTTCTGAAATTTTCAATCGGGCAGGAAGGAACTCGAGGACGTTTCGCAGGGCCTGTTTTCCCAGACTCTGGTGAATGATTCATATCATAGAAATGTTCGGTTTGAAAACCATCGGAACTTTTATTTGGTTAGGTACTCTTAGACTGCATTATTAGTGCTTTAGACTGCCTGGATAAGCAGCCTTTTGTTCTCACAATGGTTATTTTATGTCTTCATTACACTCCCAGAAAGCCTCATTTGGCTTTTCGTTTCATTTCGATTTCAAGATTTTAGTGGATGAATGCGGCTAAGTGTCTAGAGTCAAGTAATTGTTTCCATTCCGATATTTCTAAAGAACTTGGACGTCCGCTATTATCTATGGTGCTGCCATCGCAAATTCCAGGCTTTTCAGTGCTACCATGGTTCTATTGAGGTTTTCCGCAGTTGTGACTTCTTGACTGACACATCATCGCCGCCACGACACAGGCTGCAAATCCCAGAATCGTTTTCATGCCGAGAATCCGCTCCGTTGACTCCGTTGCCCTAGGATGAGTTGAAGTTTAGCCAACTATTAGATCAGCCCCGAGAAAGTATTTGATTCCGCTGATCTGTCCGTACAATGGTTCCTGCTGATCAATTAGGAGAGGACGACACCATAGACTGCTGTAGGTTCTTGTTTGGTCAGTTGCGCAATATTCATTTGTCCCCAACTTGGGACCATCGGAGTCTGAGAGAATCCTGGTCACCCGCTATCACGAAGTTCGGCGCTGTCGTTCTTTATTGCCGGGGCCTTATTATTACTCATATAATGCACATACTTACAGATGGTACTTCGAGACATTCGGCACATCTCAGTCAAGACGAATGACGAAGGGGTCAATCCATGAACCAGCCGATTTGGGGGAAAGAATATCAAGAGCCCATGACTTTTTTCACGACAGGCAAATTCAAGTACATCTGCGTGGTGATTGATAGTCGTAAGAGACCCCTTTTCTTAAATATTATTCACGCCTTCCAAACACTCTCACGCCATTATTGACTGGGAAACCCTCCAGCCATTCTCATAGGACTCGCAACTAGGTCCAACGGTTGCGCTCAGCCATTGGCGTTTTCTGAAGATATAAACATCCCTCTTCAACCGCAGCGACAAGCTCAATGAGAGCCAACCGCAATGACACCTTTGCCCCAGCCTTGCTCCTACGGCAATAGATCATCGTCGATGCTGCGTATGCTGCGATGGGAACCACCGCACCTCAACCGCGCGAGACGCATGTAAAATCTTCAAGCCGTAGATAGTTATTACACTCCTCGTCTAATGTCATCGTGAGATTATTCAGCACTTATGAGCAAACAATAACCAGCGAAGGACGATGGATGGTTCTGGATCGGAAAGTTATGTCCACGCAAAACACTGATTACCCTCTTAGACCACCAATTGTCATCAGCTCTCACTATGTCCTGGCGAAAACATTGCCCTGACAATCAGGGTTGCCTAAAGTTCTCGTGTCCTTCATCAGACTCCATTTGTACACTTTCTACTTATGCTGCTGGCTAACTAAGGTACAAAACTCATTTCCAGCTGCCTTTCCATGATATAAGTAAGGCAATGTTTCCAGTGCTTTTACAGGCTAAAACGAGATGGGTTTCTCGTTCTTTTCAATCACCTTGTGGTATGTCTTGAGTCGGCTTTTACCCATCCCAACCCTGGTATTACAATAACTAATACCTAGCCGGTCTGCTCAGTCATCGCACCAACGTCGTCTCCACCGTATTCCCACCGTTAATTCGGCGAAAGGCCTACCGACACTAAACGCTGAAATGCCACTTCGTATCCACGGAAAGACGCTCGTCCACAGGTCACGCATTTGATTGCCCTCAGCCCCCAGGGATGTCCACCTCCCAGACACTTACGAACCAAATGGTGGCAAAAAAAGCATTTTGGCCCAGAAACCGGACTTGGTTCGATGGTTGCACATCTATTTATACTGGCACCGGCAGATTCAAGTATGTGAATGTTAAAGAGTGAAGTGCGACTGGAAAATATACAGACAACCGGGAAGAGTAAGTAGCCAAACAACTAGGCAACTGCCCTGCCGTGGCCGTAGACATGGCAGTAAGTTATAAATTTCAAATGACCGATCGGGGATGCTATTCTCCAGCCACACAATGCGTCTTGTTCCGGTTCTTCTCCTCATTCCATTCCTCTGCAAGCAGCAAGTAGATTGCCCCAGATGAAATATGGGCTCACAAGACTCTTCAGACGACAGCAGCGTCCGTCCTCTGGTACTCCCTTATAACATATATCCACAACGAACATACGAAAGATGAGTCAGTGACTAGCATTAAAATGACTCCTACTGGGTAGCGCTGATAGTCAAAGTCTAACCATACACACACCATTGGCCAAGGGGAGGCTAAATTCTCCCTTGTGATGAACAGACGAGGTTTTTACCAGTTCAATTTGCTCAAAGATCATGGATATGCACCTTGGGGCTCTTTTATATCCAGCCATTGTGGAACAAAGCTTGTGCCACCTAGCCGGTCTTGAAGAATCTCTGCATCGTCTCCCCCCCGAACGACACATGGAGCCTGTGACATGGCCACTTCCCGCAACGCCAGGTCTCACCCAATCGTTGAGTCTATTTAAGGGTGAACACGACTGGTCTGAGAGGGGAAGTCCACGATAAATGGATGGGTCCAGTCCTTCATTTTAGTACATCGGAGATTAACATGTCTACCTACACCACGACTTGTCAATCTCTCGCCAGAACACGTTCTAACTTGAACACCTCGTCTGTTTCGAGACAACCAATTTCTATTCGTCCCTGTCCTCCTTTCTTCCGAGAGTATTCGCTCAGACCATCACGACAAACGACGCGGTAAGCTCCCGAAGATCCGAGTTACTTGCTGCATCTACAACAATAAGACGTCTTGTCTAGAGAGATCATGCGCTTGCTAGGCTTTCTCCAAAGATAACCCAGTAATGGCATCTTGATGAATTGTTGCCTTTGGCTCGCTCAAAGTCTGAAGCAGATATCTCAGCCTACTTATACCCTCCAGCTTGCACCGCCCCTTCAGAAACTCCAGACCGAACAACGCAGGCCAGCTATATATGCTACAGCTTCATCGCTCCCTCGGTCCTGAACAAGACGATGAGTTGCACGGGACTGGTTGGATCACGAGGAAAAATGTCATATCTGGGAAGTAAGCTGCAGTGCGTCAACCTGTCTCTTCACCTATCGAACATCCACTACCTACCATGTGGTTGCCATCTGTCCATCCCAGACTTACTCCAAAGTATACGCCAAAACCGAAACCAATAGCAGCCAGAGAACCGCGAACGGCTAGATCAGCCCACGACGACCACTCACTTCTCCCACGTCATCTCCGCTCTACTTCCATCGAGCTAAGCCCGACACCTGTGTTTGATAAACAACCCAGAAGGACCGGTTGCATTGTTATCAAGACAATCGACAGGCGCTCGCTCCAACTACCTTTTACATCCGCAACACGATAGTTACTCATATCAAGCCCGCGCAGGTTCGACATCCATGACATGGAGCCAAGCAACGAACCACCAACGTCACAGGAAACCAGCGAGACCAAGCACGTCACTCTAAACGTAAAAACAAGTCATTTTCGCAAAGCCACCCCGCATCTTCCGGGGAGCATCCTATGCCGAGATGTATACACTACAGTTACAAGCCTCTAGACCACCTCAACTTTCATGACGCAAATCCAGACGGGGCTCGTCATCAGGTCCATTTTTCTATCCTCGTATCATGACTACCACTTCCACTCAGAGCGCCCCTCTGCACAACATTCCCGGGGCCTCAAACACACATCCACTGACGCATTTCATGTCTTCCACATTTACTGCGTCTTCTTAGCCTGTCCCGCAACAGCCGTGGGCGCGCTGTACATCCACACGGCAGAGAACAGCACGAAACCAGAGACGGTCGCGAAGATGCCGCCGAGCCAGGGCCAGGCGCCCGAGATGACGTACGAGCGCGGCCACTCGTCGTGCGCCATGTGGCGGACCGAGACGGTGTTCTTCTCCTCGAGGTAGTTGAGGAAGGGGCGCTTGTAGTTAATCTTGAAGTTGAAGATGCCGTGCTGGTCGGGCAGCACGAAGGAGACGGCGAAGGTGGACGCGTCGCCGGTCGTGGCCTTGGGCTCGAGGCGCAGGCGGTGGAAGGGGGACAGCATGCTGAACTCGAGCTGGAGCTCGTCGTCGGCGGGGACGGTGAAGGGCGTCCACTTGTCCCAGGAGTACTCGGAGACGGAGATGGTGTAGGTCTGCCTTTGGTTAGCATTCTGTCTGGTAGTCTTTCTCATTCCGCAGTTGTCAACTTACCACCTCGTTCTTGACCCGGTAAATCTCAGGGTTGGTGTCGTTGGCAGCCTCGTTGAGGTGGTGCTCAATCTCATTCACTCTCACAACGCCAATCTCCTTGAACGTCCAGCCGGCAAGCCTCTTCGCAAACTCGCGGTTCCAGGTCTTGACCTCCTTCGCGGCACCAGCAGGCTTGACCTTGGCATCAAACCACGCATCGCTCAGCAGCTCCGCGGATCCCAAAACAGTGAAGCGCGCGCTGTTGCGGGCCTGGAACGCAGAGACCAGCGACAGCTGCTCGCCCGCGGCGAACAGGTCCGCCGCGTCGACGGCCTCGGCCTGCTCCTTGGGGTTGTAGCTGTACGCCGTCTTGGGTGCGCGCACAATCGGGGTAAGCAGCTGGCCGGCGCCGAGGACGTGACCGATGGCGTGCGGGAAGGCGACGACTTCGCCGTCCTGGGAGAAGTAGGTCTTGAGGCCGGCGCGCAGCGGGGCGGGGGCGGGGAGGGCGAGGACGTCGTGCTTATCGGGCGCGCTGAGGGCGTCGTAGTTGAAGTGGTCGACGACGAGGCCGGTGCGGTCGGCGGGCAGGGCGATGTCGAGCTCGGCGAGGAGGCTGACAAGGGAGCTGGGCACGGTGGCCTCGGAGGAGAGGGTGAGGAGGATGTTGCCGTCGGCGTTGATGAACTGGAGGAGGATGTTGGGGGTCAGGTTGGGGCCGAGGCCCTTGATCTTGGAGGGGAAGAGCAGGACGTGGTCGTAGACTCTCTCGCCGAGCTTGAAGAGTTGCAGAGACTCGCTCTTGGGCGACTCGTATGTGATGCTGAATCCGCGGCCTGCAAGGTTGCCCACCAATTGGTTAGCCAATCTTCTTCCCACAGCTGATTTGAAGCTCCCAATAGCAGGAGAGGCGGCTCACCTTCCAAGTCTCCGAGGAACTTGGAGTACGTCTCCTTCTCAGCGACGTCGTCCATGATGGCGAGCAGCCGGCCGCCGGCAACGCTGACAGCGTGCACGGCGGCGGCCAGGAACAGCAGACAAAGCGAGAGAAGAGACCGCATTGTGTGCAATTGGCCAAAAAACAAACGGAAGAACAAGCCTGCGGTCTGGCTTTTGGGGGTATTTGTTCGTGGGTGGTGGGGAGGAAAAAAAAGAAGGGAAAGTCGGCGCACAGCTGTGGTGCGGTTGCGTTGCGTAGCGCTGCGGCGGGAAGAGCTTCAGCACTTTTGGTGCATGTGTCTTGAAGCTTGGGGATACGTAGCCGTTGCCAAGACTGTCGGAGAATCCACGGCAGAGTGGGTGGGAGTCGGCAGCTGGCGCACCAGTGTGGTCGCCGACAGGGGTAGAGCAGTCGCGGCCAGTGGAGACAGCGCCCGCCCCGGTTGGGACGACCCTCCATAGGTCGATGTTGAGGTTAATCCGGCCACAGTTAATCCGACACCCTCCGGCCGGCCATGCGGCTCCATTCTGAGCTTCGGCATCATCGAAACCGTCCCTCATCTATCGCATCAAGCACCCGACGACATTACCCCTACGGTCCATTGAGTACGCAAAGCCCGGCCCCCGCCACTTCCCACCTCACAGAAGCTAATCAACTTCCCTCAGCGCCGAAAATGTCCGCCGCATCCCCCCGATTCTGGGCCGGCCCCATCCGCTACCTCCGCTGGTCCTCCCGCGAGAAGCCCGCCTACTTCTGGTCCGTCGTCCTCGGCGCCCTCGGCCCCATCTCCGTGGCCGTCGTACCCCCCTTGAGGAACCTCGTCGGCGACTACAACGCGCCCCCCATCCCCGTCTCATACCCTGGTGAGTTCGACCGCATGTGCGTCATGCAAACTTCGATTCTGGGCTCTGTCCCAGCATGATTCTGAAATGCTAACAACAATGGTGCAGTCCCCTCGGGACCTAGGAAGCAGTTGACCGGCTACGACGACGAATGAGCACCCCCAAAAGATACCTGGCTTATCCGAGCGAAAGACAAAAAAATCACAACATGTAAATAAGGCGGCGCTTGGGCTTTAGACAGCAAAGCAGGGAGGAAAGAGCGAGTGGCCGGGGGCATGCCGAGCCAGAACCACGTCGCTAAAAAGACAAGGCCTGCTTCCACTGGGGGAACGCCGACATTTTACGGTGCTCAAGCTGTACACTACCCAATATGCAAAGTTCTATCAATTCTCTTGCGCGCGCGGAGCACGCTTAGATCTCTCTCCAAGTCGCTATTGTGAAGGGCTATCAAACAAGACAAGGATAACGCCAATTCTATGCTGGGTTGTGTTGACTCCGTTATGCTTCCCTTTACCAGCTTGCTTTTCGGTGTCCACCTCCGCTTACCACGTCGAGGTGTTGCTCATCGGGTAGACTCTATCTATCTCTCTGAACTAAGTTCCATTCGTACTGCGATATTCGTCAGTGATTCGTTCGGTAATACGGGTTGTTGGAGGAAAGCTTACCACTCGCCCGTCGTCGTCGCCGGTGTAGACGCATTGCGGCATGGGAGTGATGCATGTAATGCCTGCATCGTAATTGGCGCCCACTTCCGATCGTGGGTCCACATGGTCCAACCGTCGGAGCAGCTCCAGAACCCACCTGCCGTTCTTCGCGGTCTTCTTCCAGACATTCACGCGGCCTCTCTTATGGCCCGTGAATATGAGACAGTTTTCCAGCCACTCATTCCCTGCGCCCTCGTAGAAGGCACATGCATGGACATAGTCGTCCGGCTCGGCGCAGACGTTCTGATCTAGGATGACTGTGCCGTTGATTGTGTAAAGTACCACATTAGGTCCGGATCCCAGCATGATCTCTCCAGAGACGTCGTTGATGCGAGCGCATTCCACAGCTCTTGAGAGGGGCAGCTTGCGAATGAACTCCAGCCGGTTGAGGTCCCAAAGGAAGGCCTGGCCATCTGTCGACACGGAGACGAACGTGCTGAACGACTTGGAAACGGCCATGTTGGTCACAGGAGAGCGATGCCCAAAGAGTGACTTCCGAGGGAGTAGGTCCACGACCTTTCCAGGAGCAGTGTGAACCGCATAGACAGATATAACGCAATCCTCTCCGGCTGTGATCAGGGTTTTGGAGTCTGCAAAAGTAGCGCAAGATAGCTGGCCGATGTGAAGGTTTTCGAATAGTCCCGCCGGCTTCTGATCATTAGTTGAGGCTCGTCCAGAGAAAGTACCGGGCTTTCTTACCCTCCTGTTGTCGGTGAAGAAGAACCGGACACTGTTGTCAGCGTAGCCCCATTCGAGGAACTTGTCGTACGGCGCAACATTCAGGCGGAAAGGCGAGGCGCAGATGAGCCGGTCGATCTTGGGGGAGTATATGAGTGATGCGACCCTCTCGTGCGATTCTGTTCCTTGTGTTAGCTGAATTTCTCCCACTAAAAGAATAACTTACCAAGGAGGGGTTGGGACAGCCTGGTCAGGGCGTAGACGGATGTATCCAGACGCCTGATCGGGCACGATGCGTGCTCACGAGCGGGATGGGACCGAGTAAAGACCTGGTGAGGCGTCTGCCCAAAATTGTGGATGACGCCAGCAGTGATTCTCCTCTCTTGGGGATCGCTGATGTTGTCAAGATCAGTTGCTCCGCGGTACGACAGATGATGAAAGACATTCAGGTTGTCGACGGCAGCATCGCCTCTTTGCTTGTATCCAAACACCAAATCAATCCATTGATTCAAGTGCTGGCTGACGTATGGGCTTTCAAGAGCCTCGCGATGCTTGGCAATAAAGATCTTCGGATCACCCTTGGCCCACGGGGGAAGGACAACATTATTGACCTTGGTGCCGGTGCTTTCACGGTTACCAAAGTTGTACTGATTGATGTTGGTCAAGAACTCTGGCAAGCAGAAGAACTCCGGGATCAGCTCCCTGACATCCGCCTTGTTGTCGCAAGAGGCCGACTGCCAGGCATGAGGGATAGACTGGAAGAGACGGTCCGCGTGGTCAAACGATCCACCCTGAAGGAGGATATATGACTGGACAAACGGCGGCAGACGGATGAGATACGATGACACGATCATAGCCGAGGAGTAGTGCGTGCCATAGTGGAAAGGAGTCTCGCCAATTTCTGCCAAGGCATCATAAGATTCTCTGAAACCCGAGACGCGACCAGATGTCTGGGCACCCATCGGCTTCGAGAGGTCTCGGAAGCTCGCTGGATCGTTGAGATTGAGCTCTTCACTCGTGTAATCAGCCAAGACCCACGGGAAGACGGGGTACTGAGTGAGATCGTTGAACGTGCGACCGGCCATAGTGTTGACGAGCATTAGGTAGTGGAAGTTGGACATCTCGCCCTTCTGCCATTTCCTCATTGCTGGGTTCCATGGCGTCGAGTTGAATATACTTCCAAACTTGGAACCAAAGCCTTGGGGTTGTTCCTCTGATACCTTCAGCGCCTCCAATCGCCAAGCATCTTCGGGGTTGGGCAGCGAGCTGGCAGCATTGGTGTGCGGCGCCTTGCTCATCAACTTGCCAAAAACTTCATCTCGGATGTTGGGGTTGATGGAGGTCAGCAGGTAACTGCGACCATCGGTGAAGAAGACCTCGATGGCGACGTCTCGGAACAGGAATCTGCGCTTTGAGATACTGATCACGTCATACCACCTCCAGCTCCGCGATTCTTGTTCGCTTCTACTGGAACTCTGGCGCTGCTCTGTAGTCTTCGCATCCGTGATGATTTCAGAGAACGGGTCTCGCTCCTCAGGGGGAGCTTGCCATGCGTTGACAATCTCCCCAGAGGCGCATTGGAAGACGTTATCCATGATGTAAAGGGCATCTTTGCCGATGATGAGGATACCCTCGCACCCTTCCAGGCCTACGATGCGCGAGATGTTGTATACTGCCTGCACCTGATCTCCTTGCTCCAGCCGCCTCATAACCTTGCGGTTCTTGTCTTCAAAGCCATCATCACCCTCGTTGGCATCATTGGGGTCGTCGACCAACTCAAAGTCCTCTTCAGTGGCTACAGCGGACTCGTTGGCTTCCTCTTCCTGCTCTGTATCCGGGGGCGAATCGGTGGTATCTTTGGTGCCGTCAAGACCAAGCTGTAGCTGCGACGATGCCGGGGTGGCTGGCTTAACCGGGGACGGGGATATCTGGGCCGGAGCCATGTTGGTGTTGACTTTGAGGGAGGATGGCGTCGACGGAGCTTCGCCTGCTCTGCGCTTTGGCTGGTAGTCTGAGTGTTTCTTTGAATAATCCGGCAGAAGCCTCAGCCGCATACGGTTGCGGCCCTCGGTTCGATCGAGCTTCCACTTCAACTGAGTCTGCTCAGCAAAGACCGCACCGGGTCGTTTGAGATCCAGGTCCATCTTCAGGAATGCCGCAGCCAGATAAGCCATGTCATCCTGTTGGTCCTGAGTGAGACGCTGATGCTTGAAGTGCTCGCTGTTGAAGATGCTCTTCATCCAGGCCCCGTTTGCCATGTCGTGCCGCAAAAGCACGTTGTCCATAGTCAGCGACTCTGTCTGCCATGCCTTGAGCCGATCCCTGCGCTTTGCCAAGCGGTACTTAGCCGAATCTATAGTTCGCTGGTTTTCGACAGCCACGAACTCCTCCCACGCTTTGGAGATCCCCCCAAAGAAGAAGGCATCCAGCGAAGCGCGGTGCTTGTCCACCCATTCGATGAACGTGTCATCGTCGACTTCAGTGAGCTTAACAGCGAAATCCTTCGTAAGGTGTTGTTGGTCCGGTTGCACGCATTGCCGGAAGAGAACCTTGGCTTCATCTGGTTTCTGAACCAGCATGATGCGCATAATAGTTGCCGCGGCAGACCGAATGGAAGCCCGCGAGTCGACAAGCTTTGTATAAAGCTGGTACCAGAAGAGCTTCATAAACTCCTCCTCGTTAGAAAGACAGCCGAGAATAGGCGCCTGCCAGTAAAGAATCTTGCTCATGAAGTCCTTGGCGCTGGAGTCCGGCGTATCGGGGTCATCCAGTTCGGAGAAGCGAAGGAGCAGAAGCTTGAGGAAGCACTGGCGTATTGTGGACACTGCTTGGCTGCAAAGACGAACGCTCTTGACGCTGGCGACCTCTGGCCGTTGGAGATACTCCAGCACCATGCCGGCAAATTCCAACATTGGCTCTGTGCCATTTATAAACCAGCCCTCAAATATTGACTCCGTGACATGAGCGGCGAGACGGCCCATGTTGGTGAGGATCTTCGGCTCGCACAAGACCTTTTGGTTTGGTTGAATGTGGGTTCCCAGGCGCTGGAGAGTGTTTCTAAGCACAAAAGACTCAAAATACGCCTGGTGCTCTTGGAAGCCTGGCGGAATCTTCAGGAACAAACCAAAGCCCGGAAACTCTTTCCGAGTGAAGACCTGGTCAATGAAGACGCTGATGACCAATTCCAATAGGCCGTCCAAAGTTGCGCTGCTTGATTGCTGCGAGGCAAGTTTCTTCTTTGGCGACATGACTGGTGCGAATCTCGCAGAACTGGGTGCCTTGGGAGATTGTTGATTCGTGAGCAGAACGAAGCCGGATGCTTTCCGCAGAGGGGTTCCGCGCGGGTTGCCTGCAAGAGTGGCAACAGCATCTGTGCTTGTCGTGCGGACGATGGGTCCGGGCTGGGAGCCAGCAAGAGGACGTATCATAACGTCGCCGCCCTCGAACGTCAAGGCAGAGTCCCGCGAGTTGAGTTCCGTGTCCGGTGTAACGGCGTCGGTGCTGACGATGATCGGATACGCGGCCCAAAGGAGGTATCTCACATATTCGGATGTGAGGGCGAAGTCCCCAAACTCCTGAGAGCGAGAGTGCAGGTCTGCCATGAACCGGATAACCGTATGAAGCATGGGCGCGTTGCTAGATATCCTTTCGCTGTCGCGTTGGGCGTTTTCTGCAGGTTGTTAGCTAGACCGAGAGTCGCTGGAAGACGCACATACCTCTTGAGTCGAGGCCTCTGGTTTCCATCGACTTCGCCCTTGGTCGGGTCTCCAATCCCTCGAAGCCGCTTGCCTGAAGATTCTGTAGTTTCTGAGGAGAGTGAGGGGAGTTGGGGTCCTCCTGGTGCTTCATGACATCCTTCAGACCATGCTGCAGCATCGATGTAATGACTTGGAGGCTCTCTGGGTATGTGATTCTAGACTTGCCAAACGTCTCAAGCAAGCTGGAGAACTCAAAGTTCCGCTCCAAGTCGATCTCAGCCACATCAAAGCCAAAGAAGATGCAGAAGCAAATCGGCCACAAGGAAGGGATATACCACCAACGCTTCAGACGGTGCGCCATAATAGTGAAGCCGCCCGTCTTACCCGAGAATTTCGACGTGTACGTGGAGCCGTGGGTAACGAGCAGTCTGGCCAAGATCTTGGTGCCATTCATTACAGTCTCGGGGTCGTCGCTCGCCAAGAGATACAGTAACCACTGGTCCATGCTCAATAAATATAATTGGTTTTCGTCAGGCGGCGGTCTCACCTTATTGGTCACTGTTCTGGCGAACTTGCTGATGTTGGCCTTGTTACCCTTCTCACAAAGGAGAAGAGAGTACATCCCAAGAATCTTGGCACCTAACTGCTTCTTCGTGAGGAATCTAGATGTTGTGTTGCTCGAGGCACTGTTTGAGTCGAATGTGGCCCTTCTGGCAAACCCGGGAGTAGGGGATCGGGTGATGGCGGAGGCGGGTCGGGGGGTCCTGACGAGCGATGCGATGGGCGAATGATAGGCGTAAGTGATGAACAGAGCGAGAGAGCGATGCACTTCCGCCGTGTAGTTGCATTTTACAAGGTGCTCCAGGGCGCTCATGAAGTGAGGCAGCACCTCTTCTGAAATTGACTCTGCCTTCATAGCATCAAGTAGTCGTTTAACGATTCCTAGAGGGATTAGTGTTGATCTACATGTCAGCAATTGTTTGAACTTACTCATACGCATCAGACGACGGCTGTTGAACTGATGGTATTTGCTCTTGACGGAGAACGTCACGAACTGCTTGTAGTAGAGCTCTTGGGTGATTGGGGCCGACCGCCGCCAAGTGTCGAAGTCAATGAGTAGGATGCGATATGCCAGAGGATTGACAATGAATGACTCCAGGGGCTCAGCGTGCTTGTATCCCACAAAGTCCAGCACGAGACTCAACAGCTGAAAGCTCAAACGGTCTCGCTCTTCACTTGTGATAGGCAACCGCAAGTTCGCATTATCGGCACCGAGGTTGACGGTGTAGCCCAATTTGGCCCTGAGAAGCATGCCGAGGATTGCGTAGCCGTTATCGCGTTCCATGGCCTCACTGTTTCTCCAGCTTTTCCGGATGCAGAGGAATGTCATCTCAACCGCCCGCACAGTCTCCTCTACCGTAGCCGCACGCTCCACGATCTTGAGAGCAAGTGGAGTAAACCCAGCCAACCTCCAGAAGTTATCATCGAAGTAGGAGGGTGTGGCGGCCACTGGGCTTCCGGTCATGACAGCGATTCCATGGGATCGTGCCAAGGCGTCAAGAAGACAGGGCAGAGCAGTATTGACCGCGATGGTCGAGCCGGTCCTATGAGTCATTTGGATGAGGTTGGTTGCCGCGCTTCGAGGCAATGCGCGGTACAGCTGGGTATCTTGATACACGCCATCCTCTCTGAATACGCCTGCAGGAACGATGCCGAGCAGAATCTTCACCTCTGGCAGTAGACTTCCAGCCTTATCGCGAATAGCCCTAATAATATCGGAGCTTTCGTCTCTGCCAGGGTGGAATACTTCATTCCTCAAGCCGAGAGAGGCGGAGGCTTCGTAAGTCTGAAAGCCGCCGAGACTATCTTGGAAGTTGCCTTGGTATTTTGGCGATAGACCATAGTGAACAGCAAGAAAGTCGTCACTGAGGACATCCTCGAAGAGATGCGCAGATGCAAGGGACCATTTGGAAAACACCAATCCTGCGCCAACCTGGCTGGAGAGATCTCTTGGAGTGCCCAGAAACGCTTGAACAGGATGCGATTTGGCATTGGCAGATGCGAAAGAGGCAAAGCTTTCAGTGCTGCCATTTGTGAATGGTGGCGGAGAGGGGTAGGAGCACTTGATTTGCTCAACAAACTCGCCATTGACGTACAGAGAAGCCTTACTTGCAGTCATTGTCTTTGGCCGTCGATGAACAAGGGCAAGATGGTACCACTGCTTTTCTCTGAAGGCCATGCCCTTGAACCTAACACTTGGGCGACTGGACGTAACAGAGGTCTGCAAGATGAAGTTGTGGGTATCCCTCTCGAGGTACATCAGAAGAAAGCATGTCTGGGTAGCGTCAAAGACACCGAAGAGGGTAGTGTGAGCTGCGGGATCGTATCTGTCCACGCGTATCCATGCTGTAAAGGTATAGCCGGGGGAGGAGCTTGGCGGAAATGAGCGGCCCAGCGTAGGTAGCTCGATGGAAGAGTGGCCATGTAGAGAGAGGTCGAACTGAAAGAAAGGGGGTCCAGTGTAGCTTGACGCCATTTCCAAGCAGAACTCTGATGCCACTGGTGAAGGATTTGCTAGTAGAAACTGGGTGTCTGATGGTTGGTTGACGCCCAAGTACATGAGCTTTTTGCACAGAATAAGAAGCTTGTCTTTCTCAGGCTGGCTTAATCTTGGCGCGGGGTCGAAGACGACCCTCAAGAAGCGAGAGAGAACGCCGGTGGTATGAAGCGCAGACAGGTTGAAGAGGGAGATTGAGACCACACTTGACATGATCTCGAGAACGATCATCGAACAGGGGTTGGCCGGCATGTCCTCCGCTCTTGGTATTGACTCCCAGAAGCCGACGACGGCGCGCAGGATTTCGGGGTTGCGGAAGACGGCCTTCTTCTGGACGATGTCGCGTACCTCCTGGGCATAGTCTCTCGTCTTTTGGGGTGTTGAGGTTGTCTGTTCTGTCGCATCGTCTTCGGCCCCTTTTTCTGGCTCCGGCTTGGCATCCTCGACCGGCGTGGGTGTAGATGCAATCGACTGGCATAGAGCGTCCACTTCCTTGTCGCCCAGCGAGAAAGACAGAAGCTTGCCAAAGACTTGACAATTTGTCCACAGGTCCGAGTCGCTGCCTCCAAGCCCCACGCTGGCGATAGTCTGCTCGATAGCCTCCCACCCACCTCCTTCGACTCTATGACGGAAATAGCGTTTGTTCCCAGGGTGGTCGTGGAATGCCGCGGCGAAGACGTCCAGCACGGCCTCGAGTAGTCCAAATAATCCATTCTTCTCCTCATCTGTTCGTCGCTGGGGGTTGTAGAATCCCGAAAAGGATCGCAGCACGTCGAGCAGCTGCGTGAAGCCGCGCAGGTGTCGAAAGTCATCTTGGGGCGGGCTTGGCGGTTCGGTGGCGGCAATGTGCTGGCGGATCTGGCGAAGGCTCTTGAGCAGTACGGGAAATTCGGGGTAGCCGTCGGTCGATTTTCGTTGTCGCAGGCCGTTCGTTAAATCTTCGAGCATGCCGCGCAGGATCTCGGTAGCCTTGGAGGTAACTGCGTGAGAGGACGCAGAGGTGGAGGAGCGATATCTCCTCGATACTTGCAGCGTCGCCATGATTTGAAATATTGCTTGTGGCTACCGGTGTTCAAGTCGACGATCCTTTCATTCCAAATTCTTCGCTCCCAGCACCCATCGAGGGTCCAGGCAGTCGTCAAAACTGTTCGGCATCGAAGTAGGATACGGCTTTTGGAAAGGCGTCGCAGCTCGAGGCTCAGAAACGGGCGGGTGTCGGGTTCGGAGGGAGACGCAGGCGTAGGGGATCAATCGATTTTCGAACCGTTTTCGCCCAAGGATAAGAGTGCAGTCGGTGGATATGACGATAAAATAGAGCGAGCTCAAAATGCTCCAATAACGTCCAATAGCTGCGCGTTATCACGAAGACGGAGACGGAGCTGGCTTGGGCGAGCTGCGAGTGTCAGCCTCGAGGCGCGCGGTGTGGCTTGGGCCGTTCTCAGTGGCCGCCTCGTTGGGTCCAAGAGCGGGACGCAGCGGCAGACGTGGGAGGCACCACTCAACGGCAGCCCGCGGACAGGAGCAGGTCTGGAGCCCACTGCCAGTCGGTGCAGTGTGCTGACCGCATGCTGAGCCGGGAGTGGGGTAGGAATGGTGGCGGGGCAGTGCTGAAGGATTTCACAGTGTTCAGCGTTCTGTCCCGGTTACTGAGACCATGGACACCTGCGAGCAGGCCAGCTCCACTGAACGAGCCACTGCGGTCACTTCACTCGGCATGTCAACCACTGAAGCACTTGGAGCCCATTTGCCAGGCCCGCGTTGACGTCGGGTCCCTGTTCCTGGTTCGTCTCCGTCGCAAAGGCACCTAGCTCAGCTCGGAGGGTGAGAGGCCATATCGATACGCCGTGCTATTAATGGCACAGTTGCTGCTACTGCTGCTGCTTTGACAATCAAACCAGAGCATTTGGCAGGACGTCACTGTGGGTTGAGCATGTTACAAGAAGCCATCATCCCCAGACCATTGCATCTCTGCTGGCCAGCACTTGACGCATAGGAACCCAACAGCCGGACGCCCTCATATTGAATCGGTACCAAAAAAAAGCGAAATATTCTAGAAACCGAGCTGGGCGTGCTCGGCCCGTAACAAGGTTCGCCTTGCTGCTGACACATGAATAGACGGACGCATTCCGGAGCGGTTCTACGCAGTAAGAGCTTCCAGTAGACAGCAGTGTGGAACCCATGAAACATGACTGCTTCATCCCGTTCGAGCGCGTTACTTCCATGTGCCAAGTTGAGCAACGACGTCCTGCTCGACCATCAGCTCGGCCTGAGGTTTGACCGTTTGATAGCTGACGCCAGTGTCTTCACTGTCTGGATTGACAGGCGAAAGAGCCATTGGGCTGTACTGTGACCTTTATCAAGGTATTTCGACTGAACACCCTCTTTGATGCATGAAACCCTCCAAAAGCTAGAAGTGCTGGAAACACGAATCAGTACGTGACGGCCTATCAGTCTTTGTATCCTTTGAGTCAGTAGCCATCTACCATCGTATCCAGCGCTAGCTACAATTATAATGCAACGACGCGAACAAGAGACAAAGTCGGGTCAAATGGCCATGTGTCATGACTCCCTTGACCGGGGGTTGCTTGAGCGATCATCGGTTCCGGGGATCGGGGATCTTGCCGTTGGCATTTGAAGCGCAGTTGCCATTGCTGAACATTTGCACACCTGCTGCATCTGTGAAGAAGCTTGGGCGACATGGGTGGTTTCAGTCCGCCTCCTCCCAGACACCAAGACACGAGACTCACCAAGCGCAGGATGGAGTGTTCAGCGATGGTTGGCACAGATCCAACGGCAGATGGTTGCTGGAATTCGGCAACACCTTCGTTGTTCGCTGTTCGCCAGAATGGATGGCATGGATCTAGTCCGCATCAAGTGTCGCCAGCTGGATGGTGTGTCAATCCGGGTCATTGTCCTTGTCTCTGGCCTTTGGACAACGACACGCGTACTGGCTGCATCCATATCTAGTCGGCGCGAATGGCCCAATTATGTCTTTGGGTGAGACGAGATGGTGTGGTGATGCGGCTTTCGCATTGACAACGACTCGCAAGCTCATGGCGTTTCTGAGCACGACCACGGGCGGTAAACAATGTTTATTCGCCTCCAAGGTGTCAAGTTACTGATGGCGTAGAAGTCGTTGCTGGCAGTTCCTGCAGGACCGGAGGAGCAACGCAATCGGCCTTGATCGCGTCCTCGTCGCCATTCGTCCCTCGAGGACCTGGATGACTCCTCGAGTAGCCCCAGACTTGCTCGGCGTTCCGTTTCCTCCACTCGCTGCGGGCAAACAGTGACAATCCAGCTCGGAGGGAGCTCCCCAGCCAAGCACCAAGGTCCCTCTCACTCAGGCAGCTCAGGCAGCTCTCACGCCAAATGCCCCCCGATGACGGGAAGGCAGGGGAAATGTGAGGCACGTGCCAGGCACACACGGGGGCGTACCATCTGACCAGTGGGTCAGGCGTGTGGGCTAGCTTGGATCAGCGTAGCGTTGGTGCTGGGCCTCGCCTCCCCGCCTCCATGTTCCAGTCAGACAGCTCGCCGCCCCTTCAAGGTACCTCTTGGGCCGGAGCTTGCCCTTTGACCAGCTCGTCTAGCAGGCGACCGAGGCAAAGGTACCTTGAGGATTGAGCATAGCTCCCAGCATCAGCACTGAGCAACAGCCGCCGGACAGCAGCGGGTGAGACGAACAGCGAGAGCTCCAGTGGCTACGCAGGCCTTGAGTTCTCCCGCCTCGCCTTCAATCCCCGGCCTGGCAGTGTCCCCGTGAGACACCGTGAGACCCATTTGCGCCGGATACCTTATTACAGTTAATCACATCATCATTGAGCAAGTTACATGCTCAATGGGGCGGGCGGTGCGATACGCAGCCTGACTTGCTGCTCGCCGCCCTGGCTGGTACGGTCCTGGCTGCATAGCGGTGCTGCACAACAAGCTAAGGGTAGCTCGCTGACCGAAGCCGCAGTCGCACTCCCAGTGACATGCCCGACATGCCCTGTCCCTCCGCCCTTCCGAGGTCAGATCAACAGGCCCAGGAAGGTAGACTGAAGGTGAAAAAGACGGTGACAGGGTAATGCGGACTGTCTGGTTTTCTAACACGACGGCGATGCGGCTCCCCATCCCTGTGAGTGGTCGGTAGCACAGTTCAACGAAACGACGAAAGCTTCGAGTGTCGAGATAAGACGGGATGGCAGCGCTTGTTAAGCTTCAGGGTCCTCCGGATAGATCTGCCTCGCTCTCCGCTGCGTGAATGTGAATCGCCCATTGCGCGTTATCGCATGCAGCGCTATGCGGGATATGCGGACTGTGTGGATGCCCCTGGTGGGTTGGGAGGGGAGAGCTCTCCAAGCTGGGTGAAGAATGTATGAGGAGAGCTGATAGTGCGGTACATGACTTGGCTGCAGCAGCAGCAAAGTGTCCGAGGCTGGGCGGCGGCGAAGGCCGTGTTGTGGTGAGCTGGCTGGCTGGCTGGCTGGCAGAGCAGGTACCTTGCGTTGGCGTCGAGCTGTCTTCGTCTGCTTGCTTCTTCTTTCCAGGGTGACACCGTCTGGATGGACGACACCGCATTCAATAGCTCCTTGACGATGCTAGGATACGCTGTCAGAAGCATGGGTCGAGGAGGATTCCAGGGCTGTTCGGCCACCCTGTTTGCCTGCCCATGTTTCGACGCGGTGGTGGATTGCCGCAGTAACTTCGCGACCGCCTTGGCTGTTGGGGTACAGCGTATGATGACGTCGGGGGTTTTGGCTGTGACTCTGACTCTCCAGCTGCAGTCTTGTCCGGACCTTGCTGCTTGTGCGAGCTCAGAGAGCGTGAGAGCAAGAGAATTGTTGGCTTATCGCAACCCCAACAGAGAATCACGAGGCTGATTCAGATGAATAGACCAAAGAAAGAAACCGTTGGCTGATCAGACTGATGGACGGGAGCTTGAGATGAAGCTTCCATGGCCGTTCGGTGCCGTGGAAGGAGGCAACTGGACGTCCACCAGTAAGTAGGTGCTTCCTGCCCCAACAGGTGTGGAAGGTAGGTAGGTGTACCTGACGGAAAGGGCACACGCGTGAGTCGCAGAGAAAGTACCTCGCTATCGTCCATACGCACTTTCCCATCCCAAACAGCCTTCCGTATCGAGCCAGGTGCCTTGCTGAGCGTCCCAGGGAAACCCCAAACGCGACCCTCCCTTATCGCATTGCCGAGGAAACCCTATCGAGTCATTCCATTGGCTCCCTCGCCCCAACGCTAAGCCGGTTTCGGCCCCTTCAGCCACTCCCCAGCTCTTATCTTAGTCGGCTGCGTCACACTGGGGGGGCGCGCAGCCGTCCTAAGACCGGCCGATAGCAGCCTGGTAAGGTACTTGCTTGCGCCGGACTCCACGAACACTGCGCGACCTGCACCAGGGAGGTACCTCGCTGTGTGGGAGTGGAGGTAGTGTACCTGCCAGGTCCCCATCCATCGCAACAGGTTCCTTACCTCACCAACAGCTGTGCGCACGCAACCGCCGTCGCTGCCTTCCCTTTATATCTACCCGCACCCGCTCTCCGAAGCTTCCCCCATTCCGCTTGCTCCATCTCTCTCTCATCCCCCTCCCTCTCTTCCATTGACTCCATCCTCTCTCAACCCATCGCGTACTCGTCGTTCTAGGGCGGCTTTTCAGTAACTTCATTTCCTTCGTCTTGTTTGCAAACGTCTCCGGTAGACTCTAGACTCGTTACCGTATCGCAACCGCCATCATGAGAGGCTTCGTCGGTGCCGTTGCCGGCCTGGCTGCTGTTGCCAGCGCCACCCCCTCCCTCTCCATTCAGACCGTCCACGACGGCATGGCTCCCGTCCTCTCTGCCACCAACGCCGAGGCCGTCCCGAACTCGTACATCGTCAAGTTCAAGAAGCACGTCTCAGAGTCCGGTGCCTCTGACCACCACACCTGGGTCCAGCAGATTCACTCCTCCGCTCAGGACGAGCGCCTCGAGCTTCGCAAGCGCAGTCAGGAGCCTCTGGTTTCTGACGTCTTCCACGGCTTGAAGCACACCTACAAGATCGGCAAGGACTTCTTGGGCTACGCCGGTCACTTCGACGAGGACACCATCGAGAAGATCCGCAGACACCCTGACGTAAGTCCGACCATCCTGACACTGCCCAAACACCGCGAGACCCACCCGCGCTTGGCGGCGCATCACCGAGCTCCGGTCGGATAGCTTCGGCTGTCGTCTTATCACCTTGGCTATCGAACCATCGCTGACAATTCCATCTACAGGTCGAGTTCATCGAGGTCGACTCCGTGGTCCACACTCAGGTCCCTGTCAAGTCCCAGGTTGAGGACAAGTGCGACGGCGAGCTTGAGAAGCTTGCTCCTTGGGGTCTTGCCCGTATCTCCCACCGCAAGTCGCTGGGCTTCGGTACCTACGACAAGTACCTGTACGCCGGTGATGCCGGTGAGGGTGTTGATGCATACGTTATCGACACCGGAACCAACGTCGACCACGTCGACTTCGAGGGCCGTGCCAAGTGGGGCAAGACCATTCCCTCTGGTGACCAGGACGTCGATGGCAACGGCCACGGCACTCACTGCTCCGGTACCATCGCCGGTAAGAAGTACGGTGTCGCCAAGAAGGCCAACGTCTACGCTGTCAAGGTCCTCCGCTCTAACGGCTCTGGTACCATGTCCGACGTCGTCAAGGGTGTCGAGTGGGCTGCCACTTCCCACACTGAGCAGGTCCAGTCTGCCAAGGACGGTAAGCGCAAGGGCTTCAAGGGCTCCGTCGCCAACATGTCTCTTGGTGGTGGCAAGACCCAGGCTCTGGACGCTGTTGTGAACGCTGCTGTCGATGCCGGTATCCACTTCGCCGTCGCCGCTGGCAACGACAACGCTGATGCCTGCAACTACTCCCCCGCTGCTGCTGAGAAGGCCGTCACCGTCGGTGCCACTGAGCTCGGCGACCGCCGCTCTTACTTCTCCAACTACGGCAAGTGCACTGACATCTTCGCCCCTGGCACCAACATTAAGTCCACCTGGATTGGCTCCAAGTACGCCGTCAACACCATCTCCGGCACTTCCATGGCCTCCCCCCACATCTGCGGTCTCCTTGCCTACTACCTCTCTCTCCAGCCTGCTTCTGACTCTGAGTACGCTGTTGCTGCCATCACCCCCGAGAAGCTCAAGAAGGCTCTGATCTCCGTCGGTACCGTCGGCGCTCTCGCTGACATTCCCCGCGACACCCCCAACGTCCTCGCCTGGAACGGCGGTGGCTGCAACAACTACTCTGCCATCGTTGAGGCTGGCGGCTACACTGTCAAGCAGGAGGCCAAGGAGGTCACCATTGACGACCTCGAGAAGGCCATCGAGGAGGATTTCGAGGTTCTCTCCGGCAAGGTTGTTAAGGGCGCCAAGACTGTCGGTACTAAGGCCGAGAAGTTCGCTAAGAAGATCCACGAGCTCGTGGACGAGGAGCTGAAGGAGTTCCTCAAGGAGACCTCCTTGTAAGCGTCGTAACAGAACGCTAGACTGTTCTAATTTATTTCCTTACGTTTTTCTGGGTCAATGACAGTGTACGCATAGGGTTACATTGCAGGAAGGGTTAGGATGGGAATGCATTGCTTCATGGCTACATACAGATCTCACAGCACGAATTAAGTCTCCTTACCTATCAGAGCCTTGACGCGCTTCGAACCAGTGATTGACTTCTGAACCTGTGATGACATGTGGCAGATGTGTAGTTCCTTCGTCCCAACTCTCTTAGTAACCCCAGCCAAGCTAACCAACTGAGCATGATGTTGGCAAACTTTTGTTCAACTATGTGAGTAAGCCGCCAGGCAGTTGTCCCCATTCGGCTTGGTGATGGTCAGCTTGGACAGCCTTACAGGTCATGCTTGCCTCTCTCAGATCGCCGCCAACCCCCCTCGAGAGGGCTGGAATACTCTGCGTAAGACATATGGCAGCGCATGGTTTCTACATGATCGATCCTCCATATCGATAAGTCGGTTTATGCTTTGCCGTTTTGCCCGTTGAGCAGCGTGCTGGGACTGGAATGCTGTGTCTTCCATCTCGGGAAGGAATGACACAACAGCTGGCGCTTGCCAGCGCCACCTCATGCCTGCCCAAACCAGGGATCAGGCCCCCTCCTGCCATTCTCCTGCCTCTGGCGCTGGTTGAACGGTCCTTCCATTCTCGTCTCTTCTCTCAGAGTTCACTCAGCCCCGTGGAAAGAGCAATCATGGAGTTCCTTCCCGGTGCTATACGGCGTCACCCCCAAGGCATTGCATTGCCTGGCTTACAACCACTCCGCCACTTCGCCTCTTCTTCTCCCGCATTCAACCTCCATGAACCGATATACAACATCCTCGATCTTCCGACGCTCTTGCGGTTCGCTTTTGGTTAGCTACCATCGCACTTAACCATCAGCAGCCTCATCTGAATTCTCTACACCGCTCACCACCTCCATACCTACTGTACTCTTCTCTTACTCTGCCTCTGATTTCTCCTACAGAAGCCGCCCCAGATGCGTCGGAGCAATAGCAACAAGTCGACCTCGGGGGTGAGCAGGTCCAAGTCGGCCAGATCGACAACTTCTTTCCGCTCAGCCCTTGAGAGGTTGGAACATATCGACCCCGCCATTGCTGATAGAGACGCCCATCTTGCTGCTACTCTCTCTTGGTGTCAGGCCGCTCCAACCATGGTCCCAACGGCACACCATCCTCCACTGCGATCGGTATTCACAGAGTACTCTGGAGACTCTGGTAGCCAGCAGGGGACGCTGGACGGAACCTGCGATGAGAACGGACTCCGGCGACAGAAGAGCGTCCGGTTTGCCAAGTCAAGCAAGAACGATGCCGCCAATTGCACCGGCATTCCCCGACGCCGAAGTGTTCTGGGTCGTATCGAAAACCAGCAGAATTGCGCAGCGGCCCAGAAGACCGATGAATCGCCGTGCTTCAACCCATTCACAGCCAAATTTGTCGAGTCTCTGCCTCCTGCCGAGTCCTACAGACCGGTAGACGAGTGTGCATCGGTCCCAGGTTCGTACAGGAAGCTCCGCAAGTCTAGATCCATGTTCTCCCCAACAGGTCAGACTCCCACGCCTAAGTACTACTTCAGCAATTCTCCGGAGCAAGGAAATCCCACACCTGCACTCAGGCGGAAGTCGATGCAGAACATCAAGGAGAGCAAGTTCCCAAAAAGAAACCGCAGTCTCAGAGCGCCAAAGTCCATGAGCTTCCTGAAGTCCACGGGAACAAGGTCCAATCTTCGGACGAATGCCAGTGAAGGCGAAAGCAGCGGAAACAACTTCGGTGGAGACGGACAAGCACCCCTTCAAAGTCGCACCTCGAGGTTGTTCACTTCAAACAAGGAGGGTATTCGTCAATCCATGAGAGATCCCTCAGCAGGCAACCTTGCGGTTCCGAAGCGCAACGGCTCCCTTCGCAAGAAAGCTCGAAAAGTCTCCAGTGGGTTCAAAACTAGGCTAAAGTCTTTCTTCGGACTCACCAAGAATGACGGGCAAGGACCAGAGGGAAAGATGGATTCACAAGCAGGGGTCGGAAGCCACGACGAAGGCGACAGAGACATAGACGAGGACGCCTATATGGATATTGACGACCCAGTGCTGGACGAGTGTTCGATCTCCCAGGTTCCCTCACGCGTACCCTCTCTCCATGCCTCATCGTCCGCTCAGCAGCTTCGATCTCGTCAAGGCAGCATAGAGAGCATCGAAAGCCTCAGGAAAGTCTCGGATGATCAGTCCGATGAAAAGTCTCGAGTCACAAGTTGGACAAGCTCAGGAACGCACACTCTTAACAGCCAAAGCACTTGGGGCGGGGAAAGAGATCGACAGAGGCTGTCCGTCATCAAGGAAAATGGGCCACATTATTCATCGTCATCGTTTCGTCGACCGACCATAGACGAACGCAGCCCTTACGAGTTCGAGGCCGTGTCTCCTGAGAAACCGAGTGACCCGCCTGCTCCTCCAGCAGTGGACAGCCAGAGGGTGTATTCTGCGCTAATGAATCGGCTGTATGAGGTTAACCAAAAAGAGAACATGCGAGAGGCCAGCGGCGAGGACTTCCAGAAGCAGGAGGCAAAGAAACTACGAAGATCTCTGGATGACAGCCCGCCAACAATCAGATGTGTACGGCCAGTAGACGACGTTTTCCGGGATGGCCCGCCGACTCAAATTCCTCCTGTCGGCATCGCGGAGACGACGGATGATGGCTCATTCTCGGAATCCGGGAGCGTCATCCACTATCCCACAAGGACCGCTCCCACGGGCGCACATTACAGCCCGTATCCTACACCTGCAGTAGGTGACGAGAAAAAGGTTCTGCCTGTCACCGTTAGAGAGGTCTCGGCTGCTCCGAAAACGCTATCTACTCGAAGCTCGGCCTTCTTTGGCAGCCCAACATGCCACTTGTTCCGGACTACAAGTCCTTACCGTCGAGCATTGCAGAAGTCAATGAAGGAGAGCAGCTCTGAGTCATCTGCGCCTCCCGAGCTGAATCTAGATCTGGTATCCACGAGACGCCATCCAAGTCTCTCTGGCGATGACCCTCGTCTGGCCTATTCGGACAGCATCTATTCTGACCAACCCATGTCACCAAGGCTGTTGTCGTCCCAGCTTCTCTCGTCTGAACTTCTAACGTCGGCATTGGTTGCTCCCGGCGCCATTCGTCCTCGTCGTCCCAGTGTCGGGTCGTCTTCCAGGACTAACGGGCTCACGCATTCTAAGAGTTGTTACTCGGACATTACTGAGCGTGCAGCAAACGCATCCACTAGGTCTGGCTCCCACGGAAGGTCGCGGTCTCATACGCCATGTGAGCCTTTGACATACGTACCGACAATGCCTACCGACACTGAGGTCAGAACCGCGTCATATGCCAGCTCTGTTGAATGGAAGACCTATCTCTCGGCAAACGCATCCAATAGTGATCTTCACGCGCCTGTTAGACAGATGATGGAGGTGAGATACGCCAAGCCCAGCATGCCGAAAGGGCATTTTCGCGAAGGGGCTCAGATGTACGCTGAAGATGAGCCCAAGTTGTACAAACCGGCAGGCCCTATCAAGTTTCATACACCACTTCGCACAATGAGCCAGAATCGCCAGGCATCATCTGCCAGCCGTGCTGAGGGTGCAGTTCCACCGAAGGTTTCCACACTCTACAGCAATGAGAATGCGATTCCTTACTCAGAGGGCCGTGTAAACGGCCATATTCGTGTGTACGGACCACCACCGATTCCACCCCGAAGCTCTCTCCGAGAAATTCCCTCAATGCCACTTCTTCAGTCGCGTTCATCCCAGAGCAACATTCCCGTCAAGTCACCCAACAGAGCGACTTCGAAAGTGCGCAGCTCTGATACAATGCCTGATTTCACGTCGGCTGAGACGAAGCCGAAAACTCGATCGCCTATGAAGCTGGTCCGGCGTGTTGGGCTACGGAAGAGCCTCAAGCCGTCAGTCTCCAGCCCAGGGCTCGGCATGACGGTGGAGAAACAATTCGGCCCAATGCTGGGCAGTGACCAGGTCAATCGGGGTTCACCCAGAGAGAGACGGCAAAGTGGCAGTGGTCGTCGCCTTTTGGACTCGAGCGATTTCAACAGCACAGACACCTCAGACACGACTAGTTCTGATGACTGGAGGGCTCAGAAGCTTGGTAGTCAGCAGATGGTTGAGAACTTTCTCAGCGACAGACATCGAGCCATGGTTAGAAGCGAGCATTCGAGAGCATTCTTGTGATTAATAGCGTCAATGTGGAGGCAAGCAAGCGGCGGTGGGAAGGTTTACAACAGCGTTATGATAATGAAGATGGATGACCGACAACAGGGGGTTACGATACCAGGAAGGCAACGTCCTAATACATGAGTATGCATGCTTATTACTTGAGACATGAGCAAATGGTCTGAGTGCCTGGGAAGGGTGTTATGCTCTATGTCGTGGTAGAAGTTATTTCGAGTCAATGATAATAATACAGATGTGCTACGCTTATGTGGAAAGCTTCCATCACGTCTTGGGTACTGACCCAAACCGATATTGGGCCCATGCAAAGCTGCCCTCCTGCATGGTCCATAGCTGCTTCCCGAGGTCGTCTCCCGCGGCGCCGGCTGCAACGTGAACAGGCATAAGATGGTCCATCCAAGGATGCGCCTGCTTAGCATCCGGTCTCTTACACAACTGCGCCATCTTCTCCTGCCTCTGCTCCGCCTTGCTCTCGACTGCCTCCTTCAGGGCGTCGTCAAAGCTGACAGAATATGGCATCGGCTGGGGGCTGGCGCCCATGTCATACAGGTTGTGAACAGACATGCCCGCGCCGATGATGACGACGCCCTCGTCGCGCAGCTCGGCGACGGCCCTGCCGAGGCGGTAGTGCGCGTCCGGGTCCTCCGAGCCGAAGAGCGAGACCTGCACCAAGGGACAGCCGAGGGGGTTCGTGTCCGGGTGGAAGGCGACGTGGAAGCCGGCCCAGACGCCGTGGTCGAGGCCGCGGTCGGTGGTGGGGACGCAGGAGATGTTGTGGGCGGCGAGGAGGGCGCAGGTGCGGGACGCGAGCGGGGGAGAGCCGGTGTTAGGGTAGGAGGCGGAGTAGTAGTGCAGGGGGAAGCCGGAGAAGTCGTAGATGAGCGGGGCGGGACCGGGCGCGGCGTTGATGTTGACGGAGGTGCGGGAGCGGGATTGCCAGTGGGCGGAGAAGACGAGGATGGCGGAGGGCGCGAGGGAGGTTATTTCGTGGCCGATGTGTTGGAGGGTTGGGTAGACTGGGTGGGCTTTGTTGTACATTACGTCGGGCTGGAGGGTGTTAGTGGGATGGGGGAAAGGGGA